>CAJPEV010006157.1:0-11343 GCA_905338385.1 Darwinula stevensoni
TAAGAAGTATGGGTTTGAAGCAGTATTAGAATCTTTTGAAGGTACCAGGTCCATCAATATTTAATGCAATGAAAATCATGCTCAATGACCCACTGGAAACGATCATGGAACATTCTGGTACTGGTTTGGAGCATGATTTTCATTACATTAAATGTTTCTAATAAAATAAAATATTTGCATGTTTCGTTTGTGGATGAGGCTGAGAACTGATACCTCTGGTAAGATAACAAAGTAAGATGCCGGTGAAGTACCACTCCAAAGGCCACTTGCCTTGCCTTGTTATATTGCCTTCAAATGGCGCCTGTATAGATGCATTCCCTAGGCATGATAAGGTTACCACACGCACAGGAAGAGAGCAGTGAGGCAAAGAAGGAATGGTGAAGTTCCTAGTCCAAAAACCACCGTAAGGGCATGGTTACATCACCATCCCAGGATGGTAATATAACTAGGATTCGAGGGTGATTTTTGGACTGGTAGCTTCACCGTTTCTTCCTTGTTTCATTACCGTACACGTGCTGTGTGTGTTCCCTTCCTCAATTTAATGGATATTTTTTTAAAAAGAGAGAGTGGTTACGAAAAGTGGAAATTATGCTTCAAATGATATCATTACATCAGAGGAAAACCAATGGCGAGAATGGAGCAGTCGGGCAGGTGTATACCAGTGACGTCATTTGCCCTAGGGCTAGAACCGCCATTATTCGGGGCTTCGCTTTCGACCCAACCTTATCTACTCTTCTAACCTGGATTTTATCTGTATAAATTCCCCCCTATTCTCTAATTTGGACGGCGGTCGTCCCCATTGTATGAGAAAGTGTTGGGAAGATCTGCGTGAGAAGGGCGAACCCGGAAACAATTGATTGTTTGCATGGGTGTGCGCGGCGTAAAAGGGGTCCTTCGCGAGGCCGCCCTTAGGAGAGGAGAAAAAGCGAGATCTCTCCTAGCTTCTTCCCCTAGTACCTACCTAGATTGATTCCTAATCCAAGAGCGGTCTCATGACCTCTCAAGAGCGAGCGTCACTGATCCGTTTTGATCTACCTGCCCTGATTGAAGTGACACCAGGCAACCTCAACATCCCTCAAACCATTGTCAAGTAATGAAGGTGGCCTCTCAAGATCAGACTCATCCAGGTTACGACCAGGAGTGGGACGATCCACGAGTACCACGTACTTGCCGTACTAAGGGACGAAATTCGAACAAGTACCAGGAAATCACCATCGATCCGTACAAGTAAACGTGCTGACAGGAAGACCAAGAAGAGGACGAAGACCAAGGCACGACCTGACCCTGAACTAAGGGCCTTAGACGGAAGATCAAGCGCTGACGAGATGCCTAATGGAAGACTACTCCCTCATGGAGCCCGATAAAACGTCGTTGCCATTCCAGAAGTGTACAATGGTAACACTGACTTCGCGCTCTGGCTTTCCCCATTCAACGATAGTGCTTCAGCTAATGGATGGTCGAATGACCAGAAACTCAAGGTATTCCCGACCATATTGATAGGTAAAGCATACCTGATGTACACTGAAACTCCTCCCGCTCCTAATCAAAGTTTTGAAGAATCTGTATAAACCTACAGAGACGCTGTCCAGTTGCAGAACAGCTTGAGAATTGAATTTCGTCTGAACCTGAAGTCTGCTGCAGAATTTGTGGACGACTAATATCAACACCTTATTCTGCTGGCTCAGCGAGATTACCCTGAAATGGCGACCCTCACCAGGGTGGGACTCGTCAAAGACCAATTCATCGAAGGACTTCCCTGGAACGCCAAGGACCGAGTCATTCAGGCGAGCCCAAAGACTACTTCAGATGCTTTGCGTATTGCTCGAGAGCAGAATGTCTGGTTGGAAAAACTTCCTCCCAGATGCCCAACGACATGAGCCTTGTTTTCGCCGTACTAGAAGAACTCTCGGCCAAAATTGAGAAGAACGCAAATTGAGGAAGAACCTGGGTGAAACTCCTGTTGATGGAACAGATGTATGAACAATTTAAAATTATTGAAAAGTAAAGAGACCAGTGAAGTGGGGTTGGTTGAAGTGGGGCGACCAGCCTGGCTGGCTGTGCTGGTATGCTGATATGGGCTTCTGACGTGTCCGGGGCTGAGAGTCTTTGCACGGGAACCCTGTTTCCTCAGAGAAGACCCATTGTCTGTTATCCTTGTTGAAAAATCGGCCACATGGCCCAATGTTGCAGATCGACCCCGAGGCGCCTATCATAAAGAACGATTGATGATATCTCGGTATCCTCCACCAACCTAATCCTATAGTTATCGGTACCTACCTTTCCTATATGCCGCCCCAATTCCTGCAGCCCCACCAGGTGTATGGACACCAGACGGGTGGCCCTATAATGGATTGTCCCAAGTGCCTCAGTCTCAACACTGGAGATATCAGCCCTATCCATACCAGTCATTGCCAGCAGCCCTACCGTCGCGTCGTCAGCCACAGCCAACGCCCATGCAATATGCCCCAGCAGCGCCCCAGGTGCAATGGGCACCTGTACCTCCTCCAAGAGTTTCAAGCACTTCTGCACCGCCATTCGTGTCGAGTGAGCTGCCACAACCCAGCATCTCGTACCCCAATGACAGCACTCAACACGCGCAGGCGTTGAACTACTACGTCGACCATCCATGTGAACGACTCCATCCCGTCAGCCCTTGCCACGGAGTCCCCTGCCGCTGTATTGATGCAAGCTCGTATTGATGATTGCCCTATCTCCACGCTTGTCGACACTGGTGCTGCCATCACCCTTGTCACCAGAGCCTGGTACGACGTCCACCAAAAGTCAGCATGGACTTTGGTCAAACCCCTCTTCTCACCAGGAGCTGTGGACGGACGTCCGATAGAGATGCATGGATACTTCAATGCAACCTTCAAAATCGGACGATCCATGCTGAATATCGCTGTATGGGTCATCCCCGCCATGAAGCACAGTGGTATCGTAGGATTGGACGCCCCCCACGCCCTGTAAGCGTGCATCCGGGTACCTGAACAAGTCTTAAGCACGCCGAGGGAAACCGTGCTGATGCACCAGGAATATGCCACCCTCTTGCAAACCCCGGTGGAAGTCCGTACTATCGTCCCAGCCAGGATGTAAATGTGTTTCTCCATACCCAACCCCAGGATTAGAATAGAAGAATATCTCCTAGAACCTCATCCAAACCTGCTCCACAAGACCCTTTGACCTGGCTTTAGAAATTACGCCATCCCACAGGCCGGCTCGCCCGATGGATTCTGCTGCTCTCCGAGTATCATTACTCAATAAACGTATGTTCGTGGCAAGATGAATAAGGCATATGCCTTCTCAAGACTCCCCGTTGGTCCCACGGAAAAAGAAAATCCCAACGAGGAAAGAGTCGTGAACTGCCTCATTGTCATGTCTATGCAGGATCCCATCGCTATGGAACCAGAACTACTCGAACGCCTTCCAAAACCAGTGCTACTTCCGCCCCCCTTTTCGGGGTTTGAGGTTTACCGATCGCGGATCACCAAGGATCAGAAAACTGCCTATTTTCATCATAAGGACGGGACCGTAAGGATCGTCCTCACCCCTAGCCAAGCTAGCAATATCACTCATGAAATTCATGAACATCCGGCTGCCTGTGGTCATCTCGGGATTCGGAAGACACTCCAAATTTCAGCAAGTGTAAATCACGCCGAAAGCCTACGAACTCACAGCCTCCATGTGCAAGGCGTGCATCTCCTGCCAAGGCATCAAGCGGGATCAACAGCCCATTCACCTGGTGATCCAACCTATGCAAATACAACGCCACCTTGACCTTGTAACGTTGGACATCTCCGGTCACTATCCTAAGAGCACTAAGTGTAATAAATACATATTGGTGACAGCTGACGCGTTCACTAAATATGTCACCCTACACGTTATGCGGATCAACCAGCCTAATGCGTGGCCAAGTCCCTGGTGCAGGAGTTCATTCCCTATTACGGCCTTCCCAATCAGCTACACTCCGACCAAGGACGACAATTCAAGTCCCAATTGATCGCTTCCCTGTGCGCTCAATGAAATATCCGAACAGTCGAACAAGTAGTTATCATCCTAGTGGCAATGGTCAAAATGAGAAATTTCATCTGACCATTAACCAAATGTTAGCCGCATTTGTTCAACAGGATCAGAGAGACTGGGACAAATACCTCCTCTTCATTCAACTGGCCTACAATTCCGAGTTCACAAGACCATTGCACACATCCCCTTCTACCTCATGCACGGCTATCACCCAACCCTGCTCTATATTGCTCAGCATGGTCTCCCTCCAACGATGGTCCCAGATATCCCAGCCTTTGTGCAAGACACCATGGAGAGGCTAGCACAGGCATACCAGGTTGCCTTCGACAAAACCACCCAGGCCGGACAAAGGATGAGCAAAAATCAGGACTCCGTCTGAGTCCCCACCTTCACAAATGGCCAAAAAGTCTGGCTGCACACAACATCAGTAAGTCTTTCCCTTAATCACAAGCTTCAAGCATGATGGCGGGGACCTTACGTCATCCTTCGATCCACCGGCCCTGCAAACTATGAGATCGCATCCTTCGCGGCTCTCAATAAAAAGGAGATTTGGGGCTCCCGACGTCACAAATGTGAAAGTCAGCCAGACTGGGCCCCGGCTCCAAGGGCTTAAATCACCCCACTTCCACCCCGAAACTTCGCTGTTTCGCCCTTGACGAGCCGACCATAAACACCTTAATTGGACCAGGCCTCTGGAAGCTCGGGGACCCCGCACCACTCTCCCATACCCAATGGAGGATCAAAGAAGAATCCGTCTCAGCGGGACCTCCCCAATCATCGCCTAAGCGAGATGCCGAAAGGGATTCCGACTATAGAAGCTGGGGATGTCAACGGTCAACCTCACTCATCCAAAGAGCATCACTTAGACTAGAACACCTCATCAGGCAGGACCACCACAGCAACAAGAACATCTTCCCACAACCCACTCCTGTGTTCGGCTTCCTCTCCTCCTCAAGAGCCAGTCATGGAACGGGAAAGCGCCTCGCAATATCGAGATCCTCGCGGACGATATCGAGCACTCTTCCTGCATGAGATCATGAACAATACAGTTTCATCACCGTTCTTGATCCACTTCTCCATGGGTAATGACCCCCTCCAGCTTTGACCCACAACAATACCTGTGAAACCCTTAAGATGAAAGCCCGGTCCAGAGTGGTAGAGACTACCTCCGCCTCACCCCTTTTACTACCTGAGAAATGACAACCTGCAACATAATCAAGATTTGTACTGGCAAGTCTCTCTCTCTCTGGTCACGTTCAGATCACGGCCCCGACGCAACAAGACCGGATTCGGCAACAAGATCGCAATCAACTGACTTCGATGCCGAAAACAGGAACGCCACCCTGGACCCCGACTCCAGAACCCCAGAATCCACCGGCCTTCCGGACAATTGGAGCTCCCAAGAAACCATGACATGGGTCCGTCCCAAGAGGCTACGAAGGACCAGAGCGAACTCAAAACCCAGCCTCAGCCGTATCGTGTACCAGATAAAAAACAACTCCCAAGATGCCCCAAGACGGCAGAACCACCTCACCCTGTCCCCATCACCGGTGCCACATCACGCTCTCCGTTTTATGAACCAGCGTCCCTGGTGAGTTCACCGACGGAACCACTGGCCAACCAAGAATGGAGTGATAACATCCCCAAAGTGTATGTGACAGATCCCTCTCCCGAACCTGAGCGTTCGCATCCGCGGAAAATGAAACGAGTGAACATCTCACTATGAAAGGACCGAACCATCACATGACCTTACAAGAAACCATCCCTCAAGACCTCGGACTGCGAGGACGCAGTCTAACAAAAGGGAAGGCTGTGTCACGGCTTTGCCAAGAGAAGCGCGGTTCTTCCGGTGGCCACTAGGTGGCGCCTTCAGGGACGCCACAGGTGTAAGGTCAACATGATGACTTCCCTATTAATTCTCCTTTTATCTGTATCAAGTCCCCCCTCTTCTGTAATTTGGACTGCGGTCGTCCCCATTGTATGAGGAAGTGTTAGGAGATCCGGGAAGCTCCGCGCAAGAAGGGCGAACCTGAAGTGATTGTATGGCTGTGCGCGGCGAGTAGGGGGTCCTTCGCGAGGCCGCCCGTAGGAGACCACAACGCCTGTCTCCGCCTAGGACACGTCCCGCTCAGGCGGCAGTCCACAATAATTACTATAGTCTTCAAGTCCGATAAGGACCTTTCCGACCCCGCTTCCTTTCGCCCTATCAGCCTTCTCAGCTGTCTCCAAAAACTCTTAGAAAGGATTCTTACCTCTCGCCTCAATGATTATTAAAAACTAATAATCTACTCTCTCCCTCTCCGACAGGTTTTCATAAGAATCTCTGTACAACTGGCCAGCTCGTTCGTTTCCACCACGATGCGTTGGTGGCTGTTCACATCATCTATTGGCCCTTTTCTTTGACGTGACTAAAGCTTTCAATAAAGTCCGGCATGCAGGGCTAATCAATAAACTTTTCTTTCACTTAAAAATTTCCCTGCATCTACTCTTATGGGCAGCCTCCTATTTGACCGAGAGATCATTCAGGGTAAGGGTTGGGAACTCTTTTTCCGAGACCCGCTCCCCCACCGCGGGGGATCTGCAGGGCTCAGTAATAGCACTCCATCTTTTCATTCTCTACGTAAACGACCTTTCTAGCACTATCCCTCATAAATTTAACGTTCGTACAAGCCAATACGCGGACGATACCGCCCTGTGGCTCTCGGGCAGAGATGTCACTGCTCTGGAGTCGAGAGCCCAAGCGGCGCTTGACGCTCTCTCTTGCTACTGTTGCAACTGGCGCATGAGTATGAATCCCTCCAAATCCTCCCTCTTGTTTGCACGCGACAGGAAACCTCACTCTGTAAACGTCCGTTTGGACGGTGTGCTCATCCTACGCTCGCGGTTCACCCGTATTCTTGGTGTTAATTTCGACAATAAACTTAGATGAAATGAACACCCTATCGTAATCCGTACTAAATCAATCAGAAAACTTACCTGCTTGAAGATTTTGGTAGAGGTTAACAAATGTGAGCTTCATGTAATTTTGAAGTTATACATTACGTACCTCTGCCCGGTCTAAGCGTACGCGTTCGCTGCTTGGGCAAACTGCCCAGAGAGTCCTCGACCAACTAGAAGGCAATGAACGAGCTGCTATAAGATGCGCCTTCCGCCTTCCCACTCATTTTTCTAACTCCTACATACACAGAATCAGCGGACTCACCCCTCTCTCTCAGCACACCTCTCAACTAGCTTGTAATTATTATAACGACCCTAAAAGGCCAGGGGTTATGAAATAAATTTCTGTGAGATTAAATAAGAAATTTACCATTTGGCGCTTTAAACACACTAAGATCTATCACTATAATAACGCCTCGGAAATGCTAGTGATACCACTGACGACTCTTCCCCCTCCTCCACCTGAACCCCCAATTGATCCCTTCCCTTCTTCCTTTTTCTAACGCCCCTTAGCAACATCTCCCAACGACAGTGCTTTTTTCTGCTGCGTGAGCTCCACCTACACTCTCCCTTTCTCAGCATCTAATATCTAATATATATAGACGATCGTGACTGACTGACTGACTGACTGACTGACTGACGCTAATTCTACCTATGTTCTAGACATGATGAGAGGATGAAACTTGGTACACAAATAGCTGTTAGATCGCTGACTCCAGAAAAATTCCAATTTTGGGGGTAAGTGCCCTGGGGGCTCATTCCAGGGGGTCTCACTTTGTAAGCCTAGGTCCAACCCTCAGACAGATGCTTAGGCCTAAACCATTCTCTGGCACACCTTGCCTTCAGCAAAACGGAAGGAACGTGCATAGCTGATAGACTTTCTCTGGAGTCAACAGTCTAACATTGAATGCCCAACTTTGGGGGTCCATGCCCAGGGGGCATGTTTTGAGGAAGGGGGGGACTAATTTTGCACGCCTAGGCCCAAACCATCAATAGATGCTTAGGCTAATACAACTCTCATACATTTTCTTGATTCAGGGAAGCAGGAGAGAAAGGAAATAGCTGTCCAACTTTGGGGGTAAGTGCCCTGGGGGCTCCTTCCAGGGGGTCTCACTTTTTAAGCCTAGGTCTAACCCTCAGACGGACGCTTAGGCCTAAGCCATTCTCAAGCTCCTCTTGCCTTCAATAGAAGGGAAGGAACGTGCATTGCTGATAGGTTGTCAATTCCAGAGAAAGTCCAACTTCGAATGCCCAACTTTGGGGGGTCCATGCCCTGGGGGCACGTTTTCGGGGCGGGGTTGTGGGACTGATTTCGAAGGCCTAGACTCAACCCATGGACGGATGCTTAGGCTAATATCACAATCATACATTTTCTTCCTTCATGGAAGGAGGAGAGAAAATAAACAGCTATATCATTCCACACCTTCGATAAAGTTCGACATAGAAGGTACGTGCCATGAGGTAATTGACTTAGCAGGCCTATAGGTAACCCCTGCACAGACGCAGAGGCCTACTCGAATCTCGCCCAACCCATTCACATCGCGGAACTTCTCGGCCCATCTTACTGAGCATCCTTTTGTCGTAACCTAACGCGCTAGGCGTTCGAGCTATGCCGTTGGGTCATTGGTGAAGAGAAGGGCACGAGTTGGTGCATGGTACGCTTGCAGATGTGAATGGGTTCTATTTATTTTTCTCGCAGAGAAACAGTATAAGATGTTCCATTGACATTTCGATGTAAGGTGGCTATGTTTAATCCTCTTAACGACGATTAGGCCAATGCTAACATTTCAACAAGACGGGAAGGTATTGCTACGGGCTGCATATACGGATTATTCATAGACAACTGTATGGAACCTTTAGAAAAGTTTGAAAAAGGGACTGCCATAGAGTCCTTTCGCCAGAATATAAAATTAACGATAAAATTCCCTACAGTCGAATTGGAATTATCGTCTTAAAACTCAGAAGTAATGAGCTTATGTGTCTGCTTCCTACCCCCCCCTAGATGGAGATGTAGGCTTACGCCATTCTCATAAACACGTTCCTTCCTCCTCAGTCATTGAAGGGAGTGTGTGTTATTGTTACATTGTTCACTCTAGAGGAATCCAGACTTCGGAGGGTGGGAGGGGTGTACATGCTCTGGGGACAAATTTCGCAGTCCTAGGCCTACCCCATGGATGGATGCTTAGGCCAATACTACTCTCATGCACACACCTCAAAGGAAACGGGATGGAAAATAAATAGATGTTGGCTTGCATACTACAGATACAGTTCGACATTGGCAGTACTTGCCCTAATGGGAATGATTCAGCAAGCTTATATCCAACCCTTGGACGATTGCTCAGGCCTACATTGGTCTTTAATATTAACCATCTTAGCGTTAAAACTCTCAAGTGGCTTATGTGGTTATGTGGCTGCTATTATTCCTACTTTTTTGGAGATTGATATTATATCAAGAATGCCTCGGCCACAGACAGGAATTGAATACACCAATGGGACACTAAACGACACACTTACAATTGACAATTGGTGATCGTCATGCTACAAATGTCATGGCGTCATTAAGAATATGTTCTTTGACACCTTTAATTTAAAGGAGCGAGAATTGAACCCATGAACAAAGGAGTTTGACCGCTTTAGTTGGGGTGAGCATCATAAACGGATGCCTTATATCGCAAAGCGCCGAAGGCGCGTCCATAGCGAGTTTGTTTGCCCGAAGGGCAAACAAACTCGCTAGTCTAATATATATAGACGATCGTGACTGACTGACTGACTGACTGANGCACAGCTTTTGGGTGGGTCACTTTTCCAAATACATTTTTTTCCGACAGCAAAAAGGGGAAACGTGTAAGGCTGAAACTGTGTGGCATGGAGTTTCCGGAGTCTAGATTTCAAAAGAAAAAAAAAATTCGTTAAAACCCATTAGGGCACTTTTTTCTGTCCCATTTTCTGCTTTTTTGTTGATCCAACTAAACAGAGACAGAACATTTAAGCTTCCCTCAGAAGTACCTGTGTTATGGCTGGGTAGAGGAAAAATCGTAATTTTGAAATATGTCACATTAGCGTAGATTATTGGAGGGAAGTATTTAAAAATGTATTCTCCATCCTTAAGAAAGGGACGCAAGAAAAGGTTTCAAGTTTGGCACACAGAATCACAGAGGTAATGATTTTGATAAAAATCAAGACTTTCGACTCCACATATCACGTATTTCAATGGGGACGTGCTTTAAATACGTGTTTCCCATTTCGGAAAAAATGAATGAATTAATCACTATCCAAGGTAATAGAGCACCGAAGGCGCGACAATAGCGAGTTTGTTTGCCCGAAGGGCAAACAAACTCGCTAGTACTGTATATAGACGATCGCGACTGACTGACTGACGCCAATTCTAACCATGTTCTAGAGAAGTTAGAAATCTGAAACTTGGTACACATGTACCTACTGGGATGCAAAGTTCAGAAAAAATCCGACTCTGGAGGTACATGCCCTAGGGATACACATTTTGGGGGAATAATTTTTCAAAGATATTTATAGTGACGGATTAGGATGGCATCAGAGGCGTGACAGGACATGTTGGGTTCGGTGGTGTACTAGCCAGGGCAAGAAGGGAGAAAAGATGAAGCTTCAAGTGGGGTGAGGACATCATCGCACTTGGGGCCTACCTTTCATCCTACCTTCTCAGCGTGGAATTCTGTGCATTTCTCCTTCCTATTGTACTGCATCGTCTGACCTTCTCGCAGGATGAAGTTGGAGTTTCTAATTCATCAATTATTTTATGAGGTCCACCTCTCAAGGGATAAAGAAAAGTGAAGGGAGAGAAAGATAAAGTAGGTGTGAAATGAATTATTGGTTTGTACAAGAAAGGAAAGAAGCTGTAAGATCTCTTCATCATAGTGGTTTAGGTGATAAAATTAAGAGGGTTCATTCTCGGACTCAGGAAGGAAAATTATAAATTGATGCTAATTGGTAGCAATCAGCCGCCTGGCCTATGTCGACGTCAACGGAAAGAAGAAAACGGCTACGTCGCAATGCCTAGGTTCCATCCAAAATGTAGGATCAAAATACATTTAATTAGATTCATTGAGTCTGAATTCTGAATTGATTTAGAACGCTACCACCGTTCTCAGGTAAACGATATCTACCAGGGTATGGTTCTTCTCGAGGCGGGGACTGAATTGGAAGGGGATGGCCAGAGGGGATGGGCCTTGACCTCATGCTCCACCCCCTCGTCCTCGTCCTTGGCCCAAGAGCCGGCGAGTCTAAGAGGCGGTGAGACACTCTCCGACATCTATAAAACGCTTCGTCCCTAGCTCTTTTTTGAGGGAGGGTACTGCGCCGCCTTAAGGTACTAAGGGAAGATGAAAATCGACCCCCCTAGAATCAAATTCT
>CAJPEV010006159.1:0-11325 GCA_905338385.1 Darwinula stevensoni
GTCAACAATAATGGTCAGGTTTGGACAAGAAATTTTGATAATTTGGCTGAAAGTTAGGAAATCATTCCATTTGGAGTGCCTCTCCTTAGCATTTCATCAAATGGGTTGGCCAATACACACAAATATTGTACCCGCTCCAGCCAAACAACTAAAATGAAACCTCAAAATTAAAATGAAACTCGTTAACAAGAGAAGTACCACTTTTACCATTGCTCGTGAACTTGAAATTTCCAAAATTTAATCCAGGAGACCATGGAAAACGAACTAGGACCGGTCATGCGGAACACCAGCCCCAAGGTATGGTACTTTCGAGCGTCAGCCGGGGGTTCGTCATTTCATTCAATTGTAAATGGGTTGGGGGGTAGGGTCAGAATGAGCTTCAGGTACCCGTCAATAGATCTTAAGTCGGTAATCCCGTTCACATGTTCACCTAATGCATTTATCCTGTAATGCGCGATGTAGCTGGTCATAAGAGCGGTAAGGCGCAAGACCCTCAGTGGTTCCATCAGGTTCAGGAAAAAATCACATATAATTAGAATGCATCGACTGGAACCAATTATTACAAACTTGCTGCAAAAGTCTGTCATTTTTGCAGCAAAATCGGAATGGGTTGCAGCCTTTTGTTAGGTGTGGGGACAACAAAGCAAATTATCGTTTATCTTCATAGAAATTGGTAACGTTCATGCAATAAATCTTTACTCTACAATCCTGTCTACAGGTCAACGTAGAGGAAAGAAACGATCCCAAATGAATATTTCCAAGGTTCCGTATAAAGGTATTTGTCTAATATATCACCTAATATTACCTCCTAATATAACCTCCCTGCCACTTTTAGCCACCGGCCGCACCTGAAAGTGACCTTCCTCCAGGGTTTAGCAGATTGTCAAAATTCTATAAAGTAAAAACCTATAAGTTTCATAAGATAATTCTGTCGGTCCTATTAGAAACCCATGAGATTCCTCTGAGCTGATGACAATGACATGGCGCGAAAAGCGTCCAACGGGCCTTCCTAAGTCACTCCAAGTATGTCAAAGTTAATTGTAAAAATACTCGTAAAAGCAACTTGAATTGAGAGCCACGATAACTAGGCCAAGATGACGAGTACATTACAACCATAAGCGCCAATTGAATTGATGTGATAGAAAATAAATAATGCTGCATTACTGACCCTCTTTCCCGCTCGGAATTACTCTCGTTCTTAATTGGCATGACTTTTGGATTCTTCAGAAGCATTTCAATTTATTATTTAACGCTGATGAAGTTCAAGATTTGTTTGGACACAAACGTGACATACGGATTCCATACAAGGCGGAGTGGAAGACTGGTTGTTTTTACTCATAAATTTCTGTTCAGGAAATATAACAGGAAATCCAGGTTGTCTATGAATCACGCCGTCCAGCTCGCAACTAATATAAAACTTCGAAGAGATAACCCTGACAGTCTTAAATTACCCATGCAGAGCGCATAGCTCAGAGATACGTGAAGTTTCCTGATTTTTGAGCATCGAAGTAACTCTCATTTTCCCTCCGAGGTAAAAATAAATTGTGGGAGACAAAGAGGGCCTCGCCTCAGAGTCAGAAGAGGATGTTGAAGAAGTCGCTTTGGAAAGTACCAGTCCAGCAGGTAGACATATCGCCTGCATGTCACTTCGCTTCCTCTCTTGCCACAACCCCCCTCCCACCCACTCCGGCTTGCCTGTCATAACGAGGGTGATGTTCCGAATCTGTATCATGGTCTGCATTAAAGTTGGCCTACTATATACGATTACCCCGTGAGGCAACTCGAGTCATGTATTCCTAGTCGAAACTGAAGAGTGACAGTACAGAGTTGCTAAAAACTGTCAAATCGCACAACATAGCGTCGTTTATCCCTGTCAGGGCCATTCTTTTTCACGGATGGTTTCCAAAATGATGTAGAGTGTTTTTTTTATACATATTGTATCACAGTCAGAATGTGAAAGCGTCCCACAGAGTCCTTACACCATGTCGACTATTACAACACCATGATCTTACACCATGACAACACCTGTTGTGGCTAACAAATAACTGTATACATCAAACATAGGATGTATATTTATAAATTGGAAAACATCAGGAAACGCACCTGATTCCCTTCTACAGTTTTCAGGAAAAAAATTGTTCTCTCAAATGCACAAATCTCTATGTACTGTAGGTGCTATCAGTGGTTTTCAGTATTTCATAAGAGGCTTCGAAACCGGAAACGTAACTGCTTTCACATCACTGGACCCACAGTCATTGGAAAATGGATCACCCTGTGCAGCGCGTTTTCTTCTATTACTTTCATTGAGTCAATCTTCAATAAGCAGGGTCTGTCCCATTCTCAGAATTTGTCGAGCATCCTCGACATTGAGGTATAGGCTGTCAGTATTACCGCTATGCTCAGAACGCCATTGCATCCAATTCTTACGATAGGCTCCTTTCATTGGAATATATCCTGTCATCATGGCTAAGTATGCGCATAGCCTCGGTAAACCAACAATGGTAGTTCCTGTTTGTGAAACGCATTTTCCACATACAGCTGATACGAGGGAATGGAAGTTGCTCGCTGTCTTATCTTATCCATACTCTGGAGATAACACATATTGAGAATTCACCCACAAGTGAACAGTATTAGAATGCTGTAGCAGACATCGATATGAATAGCAAGGAGGAGGGAGGTCTTCTCACCTCAGGGTCAGACGAGGATGATGATGAATTTGCTTCGGGCAGCTTCCCAAAATCAGGTAAATTTTATTCCGTCTCTTCATGTTCTAGGCTGATAGGCAATATATTATCTGTGGATTTTGTGGAATTATTCTTATCGTCCTAACAAAGCAAGTTCCAAAGCTTCTACTTTTGGTGATATACTGCAAACCGTGAATACGAGTATGTATAGATTGTGGTCTATATATTAGCGCAATAAGAGAAAGGGAACTCTTGTCTTATTCTTCCTGTGAAACTATGTGATATTGTGAATGGGGTTTAAAGTTACGCTTGCGCGTACCTTGTATTTGATACGACTGCAATTCTATCGTGATGAGATTAGCAATAAGGATACTGAGCATATTGGCAATCACTGCTATTGCAAACTAAAGCCAATGCACTTAACTCTCCCATTATCATCCCGGGAAGAAACCAAAATTGAATAATTTTTCAATAACAGTAGAATCCATGGAGAAGACATGTATTTATTTCATCGTTCTGACTTTGTATATTTTTTAATGTTTCGATCCTCTTAAGTAGCAAGGTTATATCCAGGATTATATATTATTCAGAATACCTACCTGGTTAATTAGGAATACGGGGTAAAGGGTCATTTTTGGTGAGTTGTCAATCTGATTGTAGGTGCCGATTCTGGGTGCCGATTCTAATGAAATTTCGGAGTGATAGGGCGACTCAATAAGGGTTTGTAGGCGGACTTTAAAATCAAAATTCCTATATTTGTGAGAATGATATTTTCTCAATTTTAAATCTAAGAAAAATTGTTGTTAATTTATATATTTTCGCATGCAACTTCGCCACCAGATCAAACTAAATTTCTAGATGACATTTTCAAGGCCATTCCTTGACCAATTCTCCTTTAGAAAAGCCTTCATCATTTTCCATTGTCAAGTCGCCCATTTTGAACTAGAGCAAGATCTACTACTCTATATGCCACATATTTTAGCATGTCTGGCAATGCACTTTAATGAAAAACAAGCAAAGGAAAATATTTTATTTAGAGTAAATGTAATGTCCCGTATAATAACGTATGTATAGCAAGCTACATTAGATTTGTTAACATATATTTATTTAAAGTAGGTTCGTAACAGCCTAGCCTATCGGTATAAAAAATACACGTAGCTTGTTGCGGTCGGCGATCATGTTTTCCATGAATGCAGACCTGGGCTATTCCAAAGTAATTGGGACAAAGGTGGTAAAAGGTAAAATTTCAAAAAGACTCATCCAACTTACATCTTCAGCACTGCGTGGGTACCAATCTTGAACCACATTAGCTCTATTCTTCATTCATCACCTGGGTTAGGATGGCTTTCTGTCACTTCTGGACCATTCCATTTGAATGAATTTTTACACTTAATTGGTGAATCTCGCTCTTTGGCGAATATGTTACATCAATAATATTGGAAAACGCTCCTAGGCAATTCATATTTTAGAAAAAAAAATTATTTGGCACGAAGAAAGTTAATGGTATTTGTCTTCTTTTCAGAAAATATGGAAGTTTCAGGCCTTGCTAAATCAGACAATATTGAATGGGAAGCTGAAGAACGAACACGGTTGTTAAAATGTGTTACGGCATTAACACGACAAGAATGCCCTTCCTTTTTTTTCATCAATGGAGGCCTGAGAAAATGTTGACCGAAGTAGGTACAGGTATCTATGGTCTATAAGATAAAGTTGAAGTAGAATTTCTGGACAAAACCATTTTTTGAAAATATATATTAACATACATGTCCTCATTTTGTGCCTGGTGCCACATCAGTAACATTGGAACTCAAGTTAATAACGATACGTTCAATATCACATTTTATCATGGTTCATTAGGGAATAATTACAGTGGCAAAAACTTTAGAGCCAAAATGCTGAAATTCGGCACATAATCCGCCGCAACTTCGTCACCTCATATACCTATCAAATGTTGCCAAAATTAACAGCCCAGGAGCAACTCACCAACACACACCAAGCAACACGCACAGCTCACCAAAAATGACAATTTCGATCATTTTTGTCTCATAATGTGTATCACGTCAGAATATTTAAGGTTCAAGCCCGGTACCCCTTACGAAGAGGGCCAATAGTACATCATATCCGAAAAAACCATAGGTTTTCCTGTAGATATTCCCATAATCATTCCTGTTGGATGTTCTAGGATCCGGTCAGACACAAACGTAATTCAATGAGGAATCCAACAGCATCTTCAGGTTTCAACTGATACAAGATGCAGATGGAAACTTTTTCTTGATGAGTTATACTTATGTAACTGAGACTTTCAATACCTGCTGAGAGTGGAGCATTAAAGGAAATTTAAGAAAAGCTTTCCCTATTCGTCTTCAACTGTAAAAGTTCCTCGCTATTACAAACTATCATTTCAGAGTTAGACATCGAGGCTTTGGCAGAGAAACTGGTTCTATCGGGAGAGCGGAAGAACATCGCCGATGAATTCTCTGTTTCAAACACATTCCTTCTCGACGGAGATTCCTTGCTGCTTTTTATCCTCTTCAACTCATCGGTGGACGTCAGTTACGGAGGGCAATACTTACATCTGGTGTATGCAGTCGAGAGGTTTCTGGGAATGCTCTACGAAAGAGGGGCAGTGCTCGTTATCATCTTCTTCGAAAACACGCTGAAACTATGGAATGAAAATCCGACTTTACTATTAGCAAGACCGGTCATTCACACACACCTGGAGAAGAACTCGCCCTGTCGCGTTCTCTCCTTTCCATCTAGTTGCCATGTGGACTTCCAAAATCGCATGAATGCATCGGTGCTGTGCCATTCTGGAGAAGTTGATGCAAAACGGATTCCAGCCATCATTCCATTAGGCATTATATCTTGCCTCAAGGTAAATATGATCGCATATGCATCGAAGAATATGAGAATTATATTGTTGGATTCAATATCGTTACAAGCAAATTGCATATACGCATACGTCTTGACCTGCGATAATGTTAGAGATGATTGTGTTATGGAAGTTTTGGGAATGCCTGAGGCAAAATACCTCACGGCAATAAAAAAAGATCATTCGAAGGCTATTTCAGAAGGAGCATTTGATGTCGGCAAAGATGCCAGAGTTCTCTGCGCAACATTAGCTATCTCTAACATAAATCTACTGAATGAGGAATTCCGATATATAGCAGCAGTGTTCATTCTACATGTTGCAATAATGATGAGACTCCCACTTGAACACAGAGGTCAAAATCCTAGGCTTGAAGAATTATCAACAGGGTTGCTGGATTTTCTGTCCTCGATAAAGTTGGAAATGGCAAAAATTATTGAAATACTCAGGACAAGAGACGATCTTGACTTCACAAAAATCGCGGATTTGATGGACGGAAGAATGTTTCTCAAGATGCTTACTCTGGCTAAGAAAGAAAAGACAATAACAGTCACACAGCCAGTTCACGACCATTACATGGAACTCTCGAGATGCTTTAAAAAGGCAGCCCCTCTGTCGGTGGTCACCGCGAGGGAAATTCTGGGCGAGAAACCAGAAGTAGGAGAAGCGGACACCTTACCCATCCAGGCGGAATGTATTTCCAAGTCAGTTCTGCTGGTGCAGAAATTCCTACCGGATTTTCATGCACCATTATCTGATAATCTACCGAACCTCCCATTCTTGAAGGAAGTTGCATGGGGTGACACGGATATGCCTCCTGACTCACTAAACAAGTATCATTACCATGTCGGCAAAGAAATCCTGACCGAGAAGGAAACGGCCATCCGTAACGCTAGGAAGCCAAAGGATTACTGGGAACAACGAATAGAAAACACACAGAAACACAAACAGAAGTTGGTAAAATTCATGCGCTTCTACGGAGATTCACTGGAAGGTCGCGATGTCTCCGAACAGATTGCCGTCGTAGAACAGACCATAAAACGTAAGAAAACTGGTGTGAGCAAAAAAGGAGAATTGATCAAGAATAAGAATACAAAGAAGAAGAAAGAAGAGCAGAAGCAGCGCGAACTCCAGCAATTTCGGGAGGTGAAGGAAAAGTGGAAATTGGAGTTGAAGAGATTCCAATTTGAGACGGTCAGGAAAGAAATCACTGTGAAGATGAAACAATTTCAAGATGTTGAAATTCAAACGGATCTGCTCATCTTACGATTATGTGTTTCTATGAAACTTTGGAGAAAAGATTCTGTTTCCACAACAGTAAGCATTTTCATGGACATACGGAAACTTCTCGAAGAAACCCGAGAAATCTTGAAGCCAAGGCAAATGGAAAAAATTACCGAAGTTCTGAATACGATTGGTTTCCCAGATATATTGCAGAAACTGAAACTCTCCAATAATGATGTGAAGAGGAAGGATGGGGAATCCAGTATCCGCTTTCAAATGTTACACATGGGCCCACATTTGAAGCGTGAGTACAGAACCGATCCCGATCCCCGGATCAACAAGTTCATTCCAGACACGTGGCAAAGGCAAATGTTCGATGCTATCGATATGAGCCAGTCAATGCTTATTGTCGCCCCCACCTCATCAGGTAAGACCTATGCATCCTACTACTGCATACGCAAGGTCCTCCAGATGGATAACGAGAGCGTTGTCGTGTACGTTGCGCCGACAAAAGCTCTTGTGAATCAGGTCGCAGCGACCGTGTACGCCAGATTCAATCAGAAGGTGATGCCCGCTGGGAAGGCTGTTTTGGGGGTCTTCACCAGGGACTATCGAGAGAACGTGCTCAACTCCCAGGTTTTAATTGTCGTGCCTGAGGCCTGAGCCTGCGCCGTGAGGCCTACGGCGCAAGGCTATAACTTTTTTGACCAGAATGCACAAGGTCATCGAAATGAAGGTTAGGTAAACAGATGGGTCAAAGCATTTTGCAATCTGGGATAATGTTAGCGTGACTTTGCCACCAAGTCAGCGAGATACCATGGCTAGTCACTACACCAAAGAGGAAAAAATCGAAATTTTGGAGCAATATCTCTTGAACAAAAAATCTCCCAGCGAGACCTCAAGAACTTTGAGGACAATCTGGAATCTGCCAAGGCGTGTTGCAATCAATCGGTCTGTGTTTGCAAACATTTACCGAAATTTTCGAACATTCGGATCCGTACTCCATCCAAGGTTGCTTTCGCCAACAGTACGAACCCCAGAAAATATTCAGAGGGTGCAAGAGGCTGCACAGGTGCACACAGAGGCCAACCGGAATGCCGGGTCTGAGAGAATCGGGCTTGAGCTCGGGATATCCAAAACATCAGCGTGGAGGATACTCAAGAAGGATCTGAAGGTCANAAGAAACTCTGTCCAATAATTTGGCAAAGGTAGCTCTATATTGTGGTCAAATTTCGTAAAGAACGCTTGCGTCCTCTCAGAGATATGAGCGTTCAAAGATGTACAATTTAAATGAAACGCCCTGTATTTATGAGCTTATTTCATATCATATTTCCAAAATGATCGTTTCGTTACCGCATATAACAGTTAAAACCTTATGTAAATAAAAATAGTTCATGATATATGATAATATAAAGTAAACATTCTCTGAATTATCTTCATGATGAAATTATTTCTTTATTTTTCCATAGACATCGATCCTTCCTGTCCTTGCCCCTAGGAGGACTCACGTCAGACACGTGGAAAGAACATACGGAATACTTCTTCATTTTTGGGCTCCTCTTCCTCATTCAGCTGGTATCTCCCCATTAACATCCTCTTTCAAATCGTTGATTTGGCACAACTGGAAACTGCGAGTTTGTTCACAGTTTAGGGTTATATTGTGCGACCTCCTTTTCGGTTGAGTTTTTTTTTCGGCACAAAAACCATGCAGGAATATATAAACGTGAAGGGGAACGTCGGGGGCCATTCTCAGCTGGCCATGCATTTGCAGTACCACGAGCCGGGAGTCTACATCTTCAAGATTCTACTTGACAAGGGCATAATTAACAACATCGTCCACGATGGAATGAAGGTACTCTCCTGCAACAAAAAAGGAGAATACACTAGATATGCAGTGGAAATGTTAGATGCAAACTCATCCATCAAGCTTCATCGACAAGTTCTTAACTCTTCATTGTATTTTCTCACAGAACGAGGAGTTCGAAGAGCAGATGTTAGACGACCTGGTCGTAATCCTATGCTACATATTCACAAACGTCAGCATTCCAGATTTCTGGAAATCATGCATCGAGAAAAAAAGGAAACTGAAGAAGTGGAACTCACATGTTTTTCTTCCAAAACTCGACCCCAAAGTCAAGAATGTAAGACACTCAATCATTGGTTCAAATGGACCTCTCCATTCCAACAATAGGCGAAGTCAAATCGCAATTGCATGCGAAGCCCAGATAAAACAGAGCACCGAAATGTACAATATTTCACCAACGATTTGACGACCATGAGTTAAAATTAAAAATTGTTATTGCTTCACAAATGCACATTTGCATATTTTACAGATGTAAATAGGCACCCACTGAGAAATAAATATATCCATTATCATAAATACATGATTGCTTGTACCCACTCCTCGCCAGTGACCATATATGGTTCGATGAGAAGGAAGTGAAGTTATGGACGATTGTGTCAATAGGGAATCTCTCTCATTTATGTAGCGGTGATGGTCCATGAGTATTTTCTGAGTGTTCTCCATATTTTAGGTCATTGAGGAGTATGAATCGATGGTCAGGGAGACGTTTCGATTCTCCTTGGCTTTCTGCTCCAAAGATATAAAAAAGCGACACGGAGAAGAATGTAGACTTCCCTTGTCTGGGATTGAATTTCCAGGCATTGCGACATCATCCGCCCCACCCGGTGAGAGATGTTTGCATCTCTGTACGGTTCATCCGTAGAGCTCTGCTCATGGCTCTGTGATTGTTACCATACCATGTGGGAATTCACGATCGCGAATATGCCATATCGGACTCTAACCATACAACTAAGCTAAAGGGAAAGTGGACGCACACGTGGATGCGAATATTCGACTCACGTAAAACTGAATATTGCTGAGCAAAGAACACCGTATCTCATCGATATAAATTAAAAACAGCAATACATGCACCAAGCCGTCAAGAATCAAAAGGAGCAGGACAGGAGCATGCATGATGAATTTTCGAATGAACAAAACTATATGTTCCACATCAAAATCGCCAATCTCATGGTCCGGAAATGGCATGTACCTTGACTCTTAAGTTCACAACTAGTTTTTGTTGGGCTATCTCCTCCGAAATCTTATGTTGGGACTATCCATGTGAAGGAAGTAAATCACGCTTTTACAAAAAGAGTTCCTGTGTTCCCCGTAACTCCAAGAATTCTAATTTTTATAAGTGATTCATTGCTCTAAAAGCAAGAAGCATCCTTGACTTCGTTTCACCATATACCTTCACATGATAGTAAGAGGAAGTGGATTACTCAAGAGGAGGTTGAGGACAGGGAATGGTACTTCAGTTTAATGAAGTACCATTCCCTGTCCATGAACATTCCCCTGGCAATGAATATATTTTAATGGAAGATGAAGTGTTTCATATGTTTTTCATTGCAGTAGGGAGCTTGGAGTTTAGGTTGAAGGAATCTGCTTTGAAGGTGAAGATTGTTTCTCGTTTTTCGGCTCTCAGTGACGTCACGGACGAAGACCTCATCCCCAACCGACACGTCATCCCTGACATCAGAATTGAGGTCCGCATGTTTTCCCCATTATCCTTTCTTCTAGGCCATCATGGTGACGATAATAAATACATATCTGCAGGAGAGAGCGTCTAGGTTGAAGTGAATGAGAAATCGAAGTTCTGTTTTATCAATGAAGCTTTCGGTGTGAATGCTGCATTCTTGCATTTACTTACAGGCTTTCACGCCGATAGAAGTTCTGCCACTCACGAAACCATGGCAGCGACTCAATGGCTACGCCTGGGACTTCTACCGACACGGTATCTATAAATGCATCGAGACAGAAAACAGGATAAGGGCTGGAGAAGCCTACAATTTATTGGAAGACTTTCGATTCCTGCTTTGTGCCATCACTACAAGCCTTGAAGTGCTGGACTGGGATGA
Source organism: Darwinula stevensoni (assembly GCA_905338385.1). Taxonomy (NCBI): domain Eukaryota; kingdom Metazoa; phylum Arthropoda; class Ostracoda; order Podocopida; family Darwinulidae; genus Darwinula; species Darwinula stevensoni. The sequence goes on from CAJPEV010006159.1 coordinate 10,699, forward strand.
AAAAGTGATCGGAGCTTTCTGTGTAATTTCTGATCGTTTCAATTCAAGGGTCCGTTTAATCAGCAAGTTTTCGAAAGATTCATTAACGTTTTCTTCACAATGAAGTTGTGTGAATCCATTATTTAAGGTTTTTTCCTTTCTTCAAACCAAACCCTCCCCCCTGTCCTCTCCCCTGTAATTTTTGGGCATTGCCTCGCCCAAGGATCATAACCAGGTCAGGCCTCGGCCTGCCTTTTTCTTTCTCGAAAGAATCAGAATCTGCGGACTAATTTCGACTTTAAATAATAACTATAATAATTCAGAGGGTTAGCATAACATTTCCACTATCCGGAGATTCTCAAACTATCATTTAGGTAAGTGGTTTTCCTCGGGTTTGCAAGGTACCTGGTATATGATGTTCATGTTTAAACCCGCAGTCTCGTTTTCCTTTCTCATTTTTACAGTTGGATAAAATGATTCATTTTTACCGTGTTAATGTTTTTCCATTGGCCTCAGTCTTCAATTTTTATTCCAGTAAATTAATTTATTACTTATTATCATTTGGCCCAATGGTTGAATGATTTCCCCTTTTTTCCAGGCACTTTCGTCAGTCTGAAAGAATGCATTCCAGATTTAAAAAACCCAGTC
>CAJPEV010006160.1:0-11320 GCA_905338385.1 Darwinula stevensoni
AATTGTACTGGATATTCAAGAAATTCCGAGAACTTTCTTTCCAATCAGATACCAAGCACAGCCAGCAAGGGAGGTCGGAGAGACCCCTCTTAGATCTGCGCAGAAACGCGTTTTGGGAAGTGAAACGCCTCGTACTTTAGGGTATGCTGTGTAAGTAGACAGGGTAGTGCAGCGCGCCTTTGACATGGGAAACCGGGCAAGACCATGACATCGGGAAATCAGAAACTTGCGAAAATGCCCTCTACACTGAAAATCGCATTCTTTTTGTGATGGGTTTTGTGAATTCGAGGTCCGGCAGACAGACACCTTCGCAGATTGGTGCACAAAGAATACTTCCGCAACCTCCTGCAGTCCCCTACCGACACTGCTTTTTCATCTCCATACTCAGTGGAGGAGATCGACCAGGCTCTTGCGGTCACTAAAAACAGGAAAGCGGCCAGCATAGATGGAATTTTCCCCGAATTCTTGAAGAACTTGGGACCGAAGGGACGGCAATGGCTAGCCTCCCTGTTGACCACCATACATACAACAGGACAGCTATCGCCAATCTGGCGTCGGGAAAAAGTCATTGCCCTCCTCAAGCCAGGAAAGCCGCCACAGGAAGCAAACAGCTACCGGCCAATTTCGCTGCTTTGTACAGCGAGCAAGCTCATGGAGAGAGCACTTTTGACCCGCCTCTCCCTCACCATCGAAGCAGCTCTTCCAGACGAGCAGGCTGGCTTTCGCCCCGGGGCGTAATTGTTGCGACCAGGTGCTTTCCCTAACCAGCCTAATTGAGGCCGGCTTCGAAAACAAGCAGAAGACCGGGGTAGCACTGGTCGATCTGTCATCCGCCTATGATACGGTCTTAAGCAGCAAAGTAGTGAGATCGTCAAGGGCAAAGCGCCCGCTTTTATAGTGGACCGTTTCGCTGACGTCATCCCATGCGCAAAATTTTACACCCCCCTCCCCCTCTTCGACCCCCTTGACAGCCAGTCTCTGTTTCATTCGGTTCCATTAGGGTTGTACCAATATATCGGCAACCACGGATTTCGATTGTCAATATGTCGGCTAGCGGCAGGTTTGCAAGCTGCCGATTCCGATGACCAAGGTATCAAGGTTGGAAAGTGGTATCAGGTGATAACGCCCACTTGGATACCACGTGTCGAAGACGAGCGGTCCTTAATTATAGGATAGGCGTACTCCTCTTAAAGTTAAATATTTTTGTATTTAAAGAATTTTTTTTTACGCATATCCTAATCACTTACTGCCTAGTCCCTTTCGTCTACATTTCCCTCCTTTTTGCTTTGTCCATAATAGCATCTAGTCTCTTCTTTAAAATAGTCACGAAAGGGGCAGCCACCACATCAAACGCATTCCACGCGTTCACCACTCTGAGTAAAGAAGTACTGTATCGACCTGAGCCGCACCTGCGGTTTACGCAACTTGAGTTGATTAACTCTCGTTCTCTTGCTGCCTTCGAACTGGAAGAACCTACCATGCTCTATATTATCTATTCCTTTAATTATCTTGAAAGCTTGGATGAGATCGTCTCTCCTTAATCTTCTCTTGAGCGAGAACAGTCCCAACACTTCTAGACGCTTCTCGTATGTCTAACCTACTTCATCATTCTTGTGGCCCTTCTCTGTACCCCCTCGAGCGCCAACAAATCGCCCTTATTTGTAGGCCTCCAAAACTGGATTCCAACTGGGGTCTTATCAGCGCCGCATACAACGGAAGAATAACGCGCGATGTCCTACTTGCAACCGAACGACGAATGTAACCTAGAATCCTGTTGCATTTGGCCACCGTCGCTTGCGCGTGCGAGGAAAACTTGAGGTCCTCGTCGATAGAAACTCCTAAATCTCTCTCTCCGTTTGCCTCATCCAATTTAACATCGCCGAACGTGTCGAGAGACCTACCGTTGTTTCGACCGACGTGGAGAACTTTACACTTACTTTTATTAAACCTCATGAGCCATTTCTTGCTCCACTCGTCCAAAAGACTTAAATCTCGCTCGGCTCTAGCCCTATCCGCCTCCCCCCTTATGGTAAAACCTATCTTGGTGTCGTCGGCAAATTTACTCATCTTACCCTCTACGCCGAGATCCAAATCGTTTATGTAGACCAAAAACAGAAGCGGTCCAAGGACCGAGCCTTGAGGGACACCGCTTGCGACTCCGACCTCCTTCGACGCTTCCCCATTTATCATCACCCGTTGCTCTCGTCCTGCCAACCAGCTACTGATCCACTCGCTCGTCCTACCCTGGATCCCGTGCGCCTCCAGTTTAACCCGCAACCTCTTGTGAGGAACGGTATCGAAAGCTTTCGCGAAATCTAAATAGACGATGTCCACGGGATTCCCCTTATCCCTCTCTTCCGTCGCCCAGTCGTAGAATTCGAGCAAATTGGTGAGACAATTTCGACGCCTCCTAAAGCCGTGGTCTCAATATTGATGTATAGACTGGGCGACTGCCTGTGTATTTTTTTAAAACACATATCCGATAATTAGAGACTTTGGGAACAAACAACACAATGTGATTTGCCAGTGAAGGAGCGGAAGCCTCAGATATAATTAAATCTTGACGTCATTATCGTCCTTGCCGCTATGTTTTCTCTTATAATCATGAGCTTTCCATGAATATATTTCCTTCGTCGTTTACATGGATTTGTTACAGAAATAGTAATGTACGACCTTTTCCTCATTAATTCGTATCATTAACTGACAGCCCCAAAGATGTGAATGAAGCTTTTCTGGAATTGTCCGTCATTTTTATATTATGCCTCACTTCGATGTGAAAAAAAAATCCATTCCTGTATGAATGTGATAGAACCATAAATAAATTGTCTTTATTTTTGGTCTGATTATCCTTTTCGCAGGTTTCATGGCAAACTGCAAGGAATAAATTTAAACCCTGAGTAATAAGGATTTTAGAGGTTACTTAAGATCAGTTAAGAAAGAGTGCAAATCCCGATCAGGATAAATACCAAGCCTCAGGAGAGATATGATCTAAGCCTACGTATGAGGAAAAATCCTTTCTAAAAAGGTTGGGAGTGAATCCCTTTGAGGATAAATGTCAATTTTCTATGTGGTGAGTAAAAAATACTCTCAGAGCAGATGGAAGATAACTTTAAAAAATAATCTGGCTGAATATTCATCCCTCTACCGAGTGTTCTTGCAAAATCGAAGATAAAAAGATTAATGCCAATCCACCACAGATAAACAAGAAACCCTTGAGCCCGCTCCAGAGGATTTTTTAAACATATTGTTACGGAGGGGAAAGTGGGAGACGGAAGGACGAGAGAAGCCAAGGAACGGCCGGGAATTGAACCCGGGCCTCCTGATTGCCGGTCAGGTGTGCTACCTCTACACCACCGAACCCCGGACATTCAGTCGACCCTCTCGATNCCTGATTACCGGTCAGGTGTGCTACCTCTACACCACCGAACCCCGGACATTCAGTCGACCCTCTCGATGCCATCCTCATCCGTCACAATATTTAATCGGATTCATGCCTGAGTAGAATATAAATTCATTATCGGCAAGTCCTTTCTGCTGACAGTGACGCGCTTTCCTTGAACACTGCAGAATCCCGTTCCGGGAATCCTGCCAAGTCAATTGTGATGGGGACTTGCAGACGAGAGAAAACGGAAGGAAATCCTCAAGGTCTATCGAAATAGCTTTCGGCTGACCTTGGAACCAAAATGAACCAGACCGGAACCAAGAGTCTCGTAAGGAATTTGATATGAAAATGCCTTTTCAGTTCCGAACGTGCACGAGTAGGGTTGAGATTGGGCAGTCGCCGTTCAGATTTCATGCAAAAAATGTATTCGTGCAAAAATACGGAAAGTATGTAAAGTAGCACACTCCAGGAGTTTCTCGAATAAATTGCTCTTTTAGCTTTTCAGATCCCATATTTCATGGTTAATCAACCAGTATAAATACTCGTACTTCCATCGACGATTTTAGTTCGAAAAGCTATCAATCGTTCTTGCAAAAGCCCTGTTTTCTCATATTCTCAAGCGCTAAATATTCAAATCTATTCAGGAATGAAGGAGCAGTTTCATGAAGTAGCAAACAGGTGAAATATTCGCCTTATAAAGCCCCGGATTATCTAGACTATGTGTAAAATATTTGCAAACTTTTAATATAAACCCGCAAATACACCATTAAAAAAAAACAGCGGTGGAGAGATAGCGGACGGGACAAACCCTTCCATCTTTCCTCGATATAGAAACTCCTACATGAGCGCTATCCAAATTCCTATATGAGTCGTCTTTTATAGTATCCTAGATCGGTGGTTCTCAACCTCCCTTTTACTCCCATAGAACATCCAAGGACCTAGATCAAGGGGAACTAAGAGACCTTCCAACCCTAAGGAAATCGTCGAGACCGGTGAGCGGAATTCTGAGAAAAGAATAATATTCATGGATCCACGTGCTTGAGTGCACTCAACCACGTGGAGAGCGCTCTTTATTATTGGGACGGTGTATTAGTAAAATTATCACTACGATGAAGATTATCTCTTAAGTGCAGTGCTTTGCAGCTCCGTCCTCGCTCCCCTGTAATTACCTGCAAATGTTGGAGTGACTACGCTGACTTCAAAGGAAACTCTTAAAAGGAAGGGTTTCCTTTGATTCTCACGTCAAAGGAAGCTCATTACATTTGAACCATGAGGCTGAAAAACAATGCCGAGGATTTGGGGTGCTTAAGTATCTTCCTTTTCCTTTCCGGTGTTGACAGAACGAACTGCGACAGAAAGGCGAAAAACGAGAAAAAGAAGGAACGGGGAATAATTTTTTCGCCATGATCCTGTCGAGAGGCTCAATTGAGAGTCCGGAGCGATTGAAACCTGCGAGTGACACTTCTATATTTCCTCCATCTGGACACGATCCATGGGAAAATAAGCCAAATGGCAAGCCAAATGAAAAACACTTTTCGTGGTTTTCACTTGAGACCTGTCACGAATGACGAGAGCAATCTGCAGCTCTTACCAGTCTGGATTCCGTGCTTTCGGAGGATCTTCGGGAGGCTCCGAACGCCGTCGAAGGAAAGGAAATGATGAACTTGGTTCTCCAGACCGTACATTCCGTTCTGATGTGAGGGCAGGCCTGTCAGCACCGTCGACCGACTGGCAATGCAAACATTTAGAAATAAACTTGGGAATTCAATATTGAATTATACTAATGAAGAGCTGTGTAGAAAATTCATAAAGATCGAAAGGCGTAATTTAAAATAGCTAAAGCTTTGAAATCAGCAGTGAAATATCATGAAATAAAATACAGTAATAGAAATAAATTTAACTATAAATAGAATACAAGAATGTGATGGATGGCGTGGACCAATAACACCTACTTTCTCTCAGCTAGTAACTTTCAACATTTACAAACTCATGTGGTTGGTTTACGCAAGAAGCACCACATATGAAGGGCATGCAAATCGTTAAATAATGACGACAATACACGTATGCCATGTGACTTCCGTTGGATCTGCAATAGATGGGGTTCATATTTAATTGGATGTGTCATACGTTATTGGCAGCTGCAAGCATATATCCTGAAATAAACAGACGGTTAGTCATAACCATGTGACAAGAAAGAAGCATCTCTCTGGCCATTGGCTCTCAGAGACAAGATAGAGATCTAAAGAGAGAATATGGAGCTCTTTTCATTGCATATTTTACGGTTTTCTCGTTGAATTGGTTACCGCACGCTCCTTGGAAGCACTTCCACTTAATAGAGGCAGGACACCAAGCGTATGGAAAATTAAGTATTAGTGGAATCCTTCGTAGATCTCTGATTCACGATCTGTGGAACCCTAAACGATCACAGAAAATTCAGTGCCTCAGTTTGATGCATTTTCCTCGCGAAAAAATCTGTCCTCCATGTGATGCGTCTTTATCGCATCGAATTTTGGATGCGGTTATCGCACCAAATTTTGGATGCAATAAAAACGCATCCCATGGAGGACAACTTTTTCGCGAGAGTCGCAATCGTTGCATGAAGGGCCTATGATTTGTTTCTCTCACTTTCAAGAGCCATCTCAGCGAGAATGTGTAACGGTAGGCTACCACGTGCTTTTCTGGAGTTGTTCTTAATATTCCGCGGAAGAACTGTCGGGCTACTTTTCATCCGCCAACACGTAGAGCACATGTTCATTCCACATGATGTCTAGTTATCGCCCACCACCAATGGGGCATTTTTATTTTCCTCAACGAAGCAACTGTCACTGCTTCAATCGCATATCATTATAACAATGTAATGAAAACATGCATAACACTCAATACGGAGGGTGCAGTCGGGCACCGAGTTTAAAGCAAAATCATCGATGAAATTGAAATACATAAGTCTGGAACCATAAGTAAAATAAGTGCTGCACATATGCGGGAGCGCATCATCGACGTATGTAACACCATCACTCCTGGCACCATTCGAAGTGTGATTGCTGACTGGATACCTCGTCTGCATTTGTGTATCAATCATAATGGTGGACACATTGAACACATTCTGTGAATACAAGTCGTTATCATCATTCTGCCCTATGGTTCCAGACTTATGGGACACCCTGTATAATATTAGGCATCCACGGTCATGAGGGCTAGGCCGGACCTTCAAAGCGTGCAGGAAATACGGGAAATACGCAGTTTTCGGACGGATTGAATTCGTACACAGTGGCTGAATTTTTTCTGATGAGTCAGGGGGGCAGGGCAGGACGAGTCTACGATCTCGAGGGCAGGAGAGACTTTCGGGTGCACCAATTGATTCAAGATTATAGGCTACAAATACTGGTGTTCTTTAACGTCAGACGAGCCTATTGTGGGAATATAATGGCTTTTGAGCTTAAAGCCCGAATACACAAACCTAATTTAGGAGAGATAACGGGGCCTTTTAGCGAAGGAGTTCTTTTTCTCCCATAGGAATCATGTATTCTTTAAGGACTGTTAATTGTCTATAGTTAAGAGTCGGATCTTACCATACTGGCGATACTTGGTGCACCACCAACGCACAAACGGAATACAAACACAGTATGAAATTGGACTCGAAGAATGAAGTAAGCGGTTACATGGGAATCCCTTCGAGACGCACGAGCTACTCGCACGGGTCGGAAGGAAGGTGATAGGGCGAACAGGCCATGCACTCAGGCCGTTGCGTGTGAATCCCTCGGCTGTCAATGCATTGCCCCGAGGGTTNCAGGTTTTGACCAAATGAATGAAACAAGAGTTTCAAATTTAGAAAAAGTGGAAGCCCAATCCTGATATTGTGTGTGTGTGTGTGTGTGTGTGAAGAGGGGGGGGCAGGAGGGGGGCTTCCTCGGCACGATGAAGTGGAAGACGGAGGTTGACATGGGTCCAGACGATGCAAGACCACTCAAACCACCCTCTCGACTCGGCTATAGACGCATTTCGGTTTTGCAAACGGCACGGTCGAGAAGTGAGAGATATAAATCGAAATGCGAAAATTGAGAGAAGTATATCATCCCGATTTACCGATTTCTCTGAGTGATTGCCTGGGTTTGAAACTTTCCGGCTTATGATCAACGCAGATTCAGATCTGGTCGATCTCATTGCCATGTATAGCACGATAAGAAAGATGGTTTCGATTATTTCTCCCCTTGCCACCCTGACTTGGGACCTGATGGATGCTGCTACGAGAAGTTCGCATGCTGGTGGATTGCATAAAACTGACTTAAGCGTGATGAAGCCTTAAACTTGCATCTTCGTTTATATGGTCTTTCTTTTTCAAGGACACCCTGGTTTTTTACTACAGACAGAAGATTCAACCAATAAAGTAAACAGAACAAAGAATACTATGGAGAAACGGAGAAACAAGAGCGAGAAAAGAAGGTTTTCCAGAGAACTTGGAAAAGGGAAGTAATGTAAGCTAGCATGAGCCACTGGAAGTGGAGCCGAGAGTCTCGCACCTGCAGCTGACAACTTTTTTTCTCTATATCTCTCCTGTCTGCAATAATCAGTGGCACAGCCAGGGTGAGAGGTGAAATGCGTCTGTCACCACCATCCCCCCCCCCAACCAGGAGAGGTTAGGGAAATTCTAGGCGCCTTCGGTTTCCTCGAACACCCCCTTTAACGAAACTCTGGCTCCGTCACTAGCAGTAATGGGTCCTGTCCCTGCGAGATCGAACATGTTTTACTAGTTTAGTATGTCTTCCTAAGCTGAGAAAGAAGTGCTGAAAACAGGGACACGAGAAGCATTCGATGCATTTAGCCATCCTGATGTTTTCGGAGGATAAATTGTCATAAATCATCCGATATGCTGCAATAAATGCCGCGAGAGGTCAGGGTGCACGGAGCTTTTCCCTGCTGAGGGGCCTGCGAGCTCCAATCGTCTTCGCGCAGACGATGTTCGATGGTACGCAGCAATGTTCGAAGGCTGGACACCATTTTGCTAAGGAAGAACAGCATCCTGAGAACTAATTAGAAAATTTCCTTCCATGGTTTTCCATGGCTACACATTACGTTCGTCTTATTTATCAGAAGTAAAAGCGATCCAGAAGTAAAATCCAAAAGCGCTATCACCGACCATCTCACAACTATGCAGAGCAGCAAGCTTGACAACTAGCGAATGGTCTGGAGTGATGGTGTTACATACGTCGATGATGCGCTCCCGCATATGTGCGGTAACCAATTCAACGAGAAAACCGTAAAATATGCAATGAAAAGAGCTCCATATTCTCTCTTTAGATCTCTATCTTGTCTCTGAGAGCCAATGGCCAGAGAGATGCTTCTTTCTTGTCACATGGTTATGACTAACCGTCTGTTTATTTCAGGATATATGCTTGCAGCTGCCAATAACGTATGACACATCCAATTAAATATGAACCCCATCTATTGCAGATCCAACGGAAGTCACATGGCATACGTGTATTGTCGTCATTATTTAACGATTTGCATGCCCTTCATATGTGGTGCTTCTTGCGTAAACCAACCACATGAGTTTGTAAATGTTGAAAGTTACTAGCTGAGAGAAAGTAGGTGTTATTGGTCCACGCCATCCATCACATTCTTGTATTCTATTTATAGTTAAATTTATTTCTATTACTGTATTTTATTTCATGATATTTCACTGCTGATTTCAAAGCTTTAGCTATTTTAAATTACGCCTTTCGATCTTTATGAATTTTCTACACAGCTCTTCATTAGTATAATTCAATATTGAATTCCCAAGTTTATTTCTAAATGTTTGCATTGCCAGTCGGTCGACGGTGCTGACAGGCCTGCCCTCACATCAGAACGGAATGTACGGTCTGGAGAACCAAGTTCATCATTTCCTTTCCTTCGACGGCGTTCGGAGCCTCCCGAAGATCCTCCGAAAGCACGGAATCCAGACTGGTAAGAGCTGCAGATTGCTCTCGTCATTCGTGACAGGTCTCAAGTGAAAACCACGAAAAGTGTTTTTCATTTGGCTTGCCATTTGGCTTATTTTCCCATGGATCGTGTCCAGATGGAGGAAATATAGAAGTGTCACTCGCAGGTTTCAATCGCTCCGGACTCTCAATTGAGCCTCTCGACAGGATCATGGCGAAAAAATTATTCCCCGTTCCTTCTTTTTCTCGTTTTTCGCCTTTCTGTCGCAGTTCGTTCTGTCAACACCGGAAAGGAAAAGGAAGATACTTAAGCACCCCAAATCCTCGGCATTGTTTTTCAGCCTCATGGTTCAAATGTAATGAGCTTCCTTTGACGTGAGAATCAAAGGAAACCCTTCCTTTTAAGAGTTTCCTTTGAAGTCAGCGTAGTCACTCCAACATTTGCAGGTAATTACAGGGGAGCGAGGACGGAGCTGCAAAGCACTGCACTTAAGAGATAATCTTCATCGTAGTGATAANAGACTCAATACATCTTAGATCCGGCCGAACTCGTGCCACAGTGCAGCTGGACTGGAAAGCTCCGGGATCTCAAGCAACAGATCCAATCCCTTCCCGATTTAGAGGAATATCATCAGATGATCACGGACTGGAAAGCTCCGGGATCTCAAGCAATCTCGGCAAGAGTTCATGACAATGTATAGATACAAGGAAAGGGGAAGACAGAAACGCTGAAGCGAGGCGACACGCTGCAGACAGCACAGGCGCCATGATGGATTCGGACAGTGTTGTCATAGGCGCCAGTCTACTTGGTCTTGTCTTTCAGTTCAAAGAATGTCCATGTTGTCATGCAGACATGACTACAGGACATAGTTACCCACCAAAAATTTTACGATCCATCAAAAAAATTTCTGGACATTCACAGATGCAACCATTCCATTTCACTGTTTATTGCAACATTCCGAAAATGGTGCAGCTACTCAAACAGCTTGTTGCCGTGGTTCTGTAACGTAATCAATGATATGACTGAATCGAGCAAAGATTACTGATGACATTTATCTTCATAAGTTCTTGACTCCAATCAAATAAGTAATAACTCTGGATGAATTCTGGCTAATTTTTGAATGAATGTCATTTCTAAATTCCTAAAGAAAAAAAAATGACATGAGAATCTGTGCCAAATCGTAATCTTTTAGCTACCAAGGCGCTTTGGGCAGACTATTCCCTCCCAAAGGCATTTTTTGCTTGTTTTTGTGATTAATAGGTATACATGTTAATTTCCACCGTGAGAGAAAATTTTGACTTTTTTTTTTAAAGCGACGGTCCTATGGGACCCACACGACGACACTAACGCTCCTACAAGCAACGTAAAACGGGCAGAACAGGCGGCGGTGGGACCTACGAGCTGTAGGAGCTTCCAAGGTGAAACCTTCAGCGTAGGTCTCATCAGACCTACATGGCCACAGGAAAACACACTGTAGGTCCCAGCTCTGCTGCGCAGTGAAACTTACTAAATAATGCTTAACGATAATTGCTAAATAATGATTGCAATTTAGGGCAGCAATTTGCACGTGGGTTTAGAGGCTGCAGATATTTAAATATGCCTCTCCATACCCATTCAACATCATGAACTCCTCGTGGATACGAAGTCTCCTTGAGAACAGCACCACAGGCCCGCATGGATTAGGGGATTGGTGCATGGGGTTATAGGGATGGAGTGCCTATTGGGTACATCATGAATCCTCACACGAATCCTAATGGATTGTTTCCATGGTGATGGCGCACTAGCAGTCTACATATGCTAATCCCCTTTCCTCCCATCCTCCCCCCCCCCCTTCCCCCATCCAGATGATCCTCAATGGCCACATGGAGCCCACATGTGCTTCTTACTCCACATTACTTCCCATGTGAACAACTCCCATGAGTCCAAATTAGGCCCACGTGGGATTAGAACCATTCCCATTCGGCACAACAACGTTGTGTCGACGTTGAAAAAATGTTGATGGTAATGTTGCCTCAATGT
>CAJPEV010006161.1:0-11313 GCA_905338385.1 Darwinula stevensoni
CGTCTTCTCCTAAGATGAAAAAAGTATGCTGCGGAGAGTGATTCCACGGTAGAAGGTGCACTACCTCCAGTCTCTCTTCTCAAAAAGAGGAACCAATCCATGGGTGCTTGCCCCAATTCCCTTGAGGGTCGACACGCTCAATACAAGCTCGAGCACTCGTCAGTACCGATTGATCTTTCAGTGCCAGTATGTTACATCACAGTCCGCTGTGAGCGGGTTTAAGAGCTCCTCAACATGTTCCTTTTGCCCTCGACGTATTTCCGCTTTGGAAACCAGGATCTTTTCGTTTCGGTTTTCCATAACCCGGAGAGTACTAGTATGTTGCCCTTGCCCAATATCCGATACCTGATTATGTCAAATCTCAAGAACTGCATTCTTCTTAGGATATCCAGAGTGCCCGGGTCCATGGGAGATGCTGGGGATGGGTCTACGTCTAACTACGCATTAGACCTGGCATAGACAAATGTTTTAATTGCATCATCTCTTTCCAAGACTCTTATCTGTTCCCAACTCTGAACGGAAAAATAAAATATCCGAAATCCGAGTTCATGCAAATGCCGACAGCCAATCTGATTGGACAATCACGATATACAAGAATAACGACCGCTACCACTACATATAGATTACTACAACTGGGTTCGATAAATGAACTGTGATGTGAAATTATGAGCTTAAAATTCGTGATGCGGCCTCACTACTGTTCTCTTGGCTGTACACAGATGGCATCAGTGTATTCGCATCTCACATTCACTACATTGGTTTAAGTATAACATTCCTTTATTACATTTAAATGTGTATTCCCGGAAGGGAAGGGAAGACACAGTCTCTGGAGGCGAAAGGACGAATTTAATAATAACCCGCATCCCATCGAGTCAGATCCCTGTTTGAACCATGCTTTCTCCACTGACAATTGCCAGGAGTCTCCTGGACTGCATAATATTTTTTTTTATGCATCGAGGAGTTCGAGTGTTTGCCCCCACGTTGTCTTTAGGAAAAGATCAGGTAGGACATGAAAAGCACAGGGGACTTACAGCGAGTCACTCCCTGCTGCCACTTATGCGGCGACTATTTAGGCGTCATCTCGCTTCATTCGTAGGAACAATGCTTGTTCGAAAAATGAGATAGATGGTTTGCCTGCAGCTAGGACGAATGTTGACTAACACTAGTGCCGAATTGGGCCTTCATTGGCAGCCCGCTGCGATGCTTTGGTTCACAATTCCCAACTCACAGCCGACGTGGGCCCAACGTTGTGTGTTGCCAGAGAAATCAGGAGGCAACCAAGAAGTGTTGTAAGTCGATCCCATCAGGGGAGCAGGTGCCAAGATGTTTTTTAATACGATTCTCCAATGATGGACGAGAATCACGAGAAAGGTGTGAATGATGGAGATCTTGGACTTTGGTGTTGATGGCATGATACGTAAGATCGAAATGTGACAAAGCTGGTTCTGAAGATTTGGTAAGTATTCTGCAAAGATGAATTTTAATAAAGCGATCTCCCTAACGTCGTCAAGTTTAACCTAAGTATATTTGAAAGGGCAGGTTGTACAAGAGACGAGATCAATGACGTCTTTCGTGCAGCATATCAAACGTTGTGAAATCTTGACATTTCCTATGAGGGAAAACAAAGCAGCCTTCCTAATTTAAAAACCTAAAGTATGCAACGAATGTGATGTGTGTAAAACGTGGACTCGCGGAGTAGACATTAAAGGAACCTTAAGCCAAGAACACCTTCAACGTCAGCAACTTAGATGACTATCTGAAGGTACTGTCGTAAAGTCCTTGACTTCACGGGAGCTGAAATGAAGTTCCCCCATCAATTTGTTTCTTCCACAGCCAAAAAGTTGCCGACCACTGATATATTGATAGATTATTCCCATATTCGAGACAGATTCCTGGATACCAAACCAAAAGAAGCTTGTCATCCCGAACAGAAGTCCTTACATCAGGATATCAAACTCAAATCAGTCTGCGGGTCGCATTCCGTACCCTGCAGATGCCTGTGGGGCGCACCCATAATTTTTCCCCGAAATTTGTGATAACAGTCAATCCAAGCAGAAATTTGAAGAACAGACGGCGGGTCGGATGAACCACCTCCGCGGACCGTATGTTTGACACCCCTGCCTTACATGAATGCTGAACTTTATCAAATAATCATATCGAACACATTAATCTTATAAAGAAGATGAGTTTCCCTGAATGCATTCCATATTTGTTCATCGCGAAGAGTGGGCGATGAAACTGGGGTCTGACATATTGGTGGTATTACAGGTCGGGAACCTATGGCTCACGAGCCAGGACATGTGACGGACATACACGACAACGGAAGTATTTTTAAATGACAGAGATAAAGCTGGTGCCCGCTTGGCACGAGCACCACATCTCATCACAGTCCCTTAGGCAGGGACACCCCTCTACGGCAGGGGTGGGCAAACTTTTTAACATGCGGGCCACATGACAAAACACTAAAGCCTCGCGGGCCACAGAAGCACCGAATACTCGAAATGAAAAATAAATTAAACTTATTAACATCTCAGTGGCACACGTGCAGCTGTCCAGTTTTTTTTAAATTAGTTTTTCGAAGTCAGGTGTCATTTCTGACACGGAGATTAGCAGTACTGCAAGCAAATGTTGGCCAGTCGTTTTTATCCTCAACTTTGATATGTTGCTTTTCGGCGAAAACGTTTGCTCGCGAACATAAGTAGACCCGAAGAGCTCCAGCAAGAGCTCCAGCTCCAGCATATGTCCGTCACATGTCTTGGCATGTTCTCGCAAGGTAGAGAATTTTGTTTCATTCAGTGATGAGTTATGCCAGAGTTGAAATTTTCCTCGTGAGCTAAATTGCTCTGTAAGTCGATCAGTTTCAGCTGAAGTTCGTCTGGAGCTTTCATAGAGTCAAAAGTATATGGGCAGCTCGAGCTCCTTCTCGATTTTCTTATAGTCGAAAAACCGACGGCAAAACTCGCATAAATCACTCAACATCTTCTTGTACTTGTCAGTCGTATTTAAAGACACGGCGATACTTTGCGAAGTGGGGAAATGCGAAAACGTGCTGTCCTTCACGTGTCGTAAACGGGAGTAACTCGACTTGGAACGCTTTTAACAGTTGAGTAGAGTTCCTGCACAAACACTCTTTTGCCTTGCAGTTTCAGATTAAAGTCGTTTAAATGATCCATAACGTCCACAACAAAGCCAGAGAGCCAATATGTGTCTCGAACTTTGGGAAATCATCTTTACCCTTCATTTCCAAAAAACATGATGATTTCTTCCTTCAGCTCCCACGCTATCTTCATCGCTTTTCCTAAACTAGGCCAACGGAAATTGGTGTGATACGCAATATCGGCGTGCTTCGCAACGATATCTTCAGCCAGAGCAATGAATTACCCCCTTGCTCGAATGAAATTGACAAGCTTAACGAATGTGCTTACCGCATGCTTCAAATCCGGAACAATTTTACAAAGCACCTCAAGGTGACTGATGCAATGAAGAAACAGTAAATATGATCTTGATTCGTCTCTTTGACTTTCTCTTCAATTCTTTTCAAAATTCCAACGTTTTAACCAGTTAAACTGGGAGACCTGTCTGTTGTGACACTAGTCGAATTTTCCTGAGGCAACTTCAGTCTTTCGATGCAGTTCTCCACTCTTACCAAAAAGATCTTGTCCTGTTGTTGAGATTCCATAAACAGCAATTCATCAGTGATTTCAAACGTGTCATTGGTGCCTCTTACGAAAACGAGTAGCTGAGTTGTCTGTGCTATCATCCAGCGTCATAGAGTACCTCACGAAAGAATCTGCTTTCTTACGTAACTGTGCTGCCGAATCTGCACCAATCTCTTCGCTGCGACGCACCATTGTACTCCTTGAAAATTGCGACGCCCTGGTGGCAAATCAAGCAAACCGCATTTGTATCCACGTCCGTGAAGAAATACTTCGTCGTCCACTCATTATTGAAGATTCAACATCCACTGTCAACTTTACTTTTCTCGAAGTCACTCATATTGCAACGGTAAATATGTTCGAAGGGTGACATGTACCGAATCCGTTTAAGCTAAACTACTCTGATCTCCCAATAGTTCCCTATGGGAATCAGTTTAACCGAGATAACCTTATTCCCATAGATGCCCATTATGAAAACGAAGCAGGTTAAAGCTAAACGGATCTGGTGCATGTCACCCGAAAAGTCACAAAAGTCAGGAATACAAATCAGCATGAAGCAACTATAGTAGTTCAGACGCACGGACAAATATGAGCCAGGGCAATACTGTCAATTGTTTGCTCGACCTTGCCTGCGTAGCAAACAATTGGCAGTTTTATCAAAGAGCAAGATCCTACTGGTTATGGCTGTTAGGTTTAATTTTTCCTCTATATCCCGGAGGTAATTTTCCTACATGTGGCAACAGTGTAGAGCTGTTCGCTTCACTGCACTGCAAACTGGACAGTCCGTATATTTGATTAATTGATCCTTGGAGGAGTCCAAATAGTCGTGCTAGGAGGGGACCTGTCATCGTGGGCCGCATGTCGTTTCTGCACGGCAACAGCTGGCGGGCCGGTCGAAATGCTGTCGTGGGCCGTAGTTTGCCCACCCCTTCTCTACGGTCCTGTCCTTCTACGGTCCTGCGGCCCTACTGCCTTAGGGGCAGCTCATGGGGTGCCTACACCCATCACTGACACGAATTGTTTTTAAGGTGTACTACACCCGTATTTCCTGGGCGTGGCACACAGAGTGGCGTGTGTGTTATCTCTTGCTAAGCAGACATTCCCCACGAAAGCAGGTGGGTCGAGCCTGGTAAAGAACCCGCCGCCACACGGACTCGATCACTCCTCTCCCCGGTTTTACTCGGAAGCCAGGGGGTCGTAACTAGAAAGCCTAATAGAGCCTAACCGTATAATATCTACATAATAGGAATTTATTAGCCTAACTGGAACGGCTTTTTGATTCCTAATAGTTGAAAATTTAACTGATTCTTATTATAGGTCAGGACCTCTAATAGAGCGATAATAGCGCTGATTTCATAATCCTCGCCATTGTGGTTTCTTCTTTCATTGCATTCTGAAGACTGGACTTTGGTTTCTTACCGAGTCTTCTGACTGAATTGAAACGAAGAAAAATTGTTCCTACGAAAATCTGAAATTCTTTCCATGATATTTTTGGCGAAGTAGGTAAAACTTATTCCAAAGTGCTCCTTGAATTTGAGAAAAACAACATCCGTATCAAATTTGACGATATCTTAGGTTTCTTCATCGTTATTCCCCGACCACGGCATTTTCAATATAAACCACAAATATAAAGACTCACCAAACGAAGAAGCGCGACTTGTATATGATGGAATAGAAGACAACTGGTTGATTTTATTTCAAGAAATATTTAGCAAATTCGACACAAAGGCGGATTCTTCATGAACAGCATAACCATCATAGACAGGTTCATCACTCTGAGATGTTTCACCGCTAAATGTGGGATGTAATTTCCGACTGTATTTGCTCCTTTGAATGTCCTATCTCTCTCGTTCGATTTTCAACCTCTCTTTTTCCACAAGAAGGCGTTCCTTCTCGACTGCCAACCACTATGCCTCCAGCTTTTCCCTTTTCTTTTCTGTTTCCGCCAGTGACAAGAGGACAAGATTATCTTGATCGAATGCTTTACTTCTCGCTCCCTTGTTCTTCCTGGCGTCTTTAGGACGGTTTGCCCTGTCATCGACTATGGCCAAATCCAATGAAGGTATTGGGTCATCGATATCATCATCTTCTGTAGGCGTAAAAATTCCTTCACTTCCGGAAATCATTGCTTTTTTCGTCATCCCAGTTCGGTTCCAAAATCGTCTGAGCTTCTTGAGATAACTTTGGCAGGTTCTTTCGATGGTGGTCTTCCCTCTGAAGAGTCAATTCCTCCCGGAATGCCATGCATTGCTGATGGACTCAAGAACTTGCAACTTTGTCTTCTAAATCTCTGAATCTTCTAGTCTTCTAAATGTCCTTGGTGTAATTGATGGAAGTCAAATTTCCATCAAGGCTCCATCTGCTGATGAGGAGGTTCATGTGAACAGAAAATTCTTTCATTCAACGTTGAAGGCATCTGCAACTCTGATCTTATCTTCACGAACATTGTTGCCAAGTGATCAGGGAAGCACACATGACAGCTTCATCTGGAATACATGGTACCTCAAAGTGCGATTTGAGAATGGGGATTTTGGGAACGGATATTTGCTTGGTGACAACGGCTATGCTCTTCAAGTATGCTTGTTGACCCCCGTAATGAAAGATTCCCTCTTCCTCCGAGAGAAAGCACAAAGCTCTCAAGCCGACAAGATGCATCATTCAACGTTGTTTTGGGGTTTGGAAGTCGAGAATCAGGTGTCTGCTCAAGTCATGCGGATCGTTGCAAGTGGCACCTGAAAAGTGCTGCAAAATAATTGTGGCTTGTGCGATACTCCACAACATGTGCAGAAGAGCCGGAGTTCCAGACCCTGACATTGAGTCGGAAGATGCTACCGTCGCTGATGATGTTGACTTGGGGAGCTCAGATGCATCTGCATCATGTCATGCCAAGGCTTTTAGAGACAGTGTTGTGAGACGCTTTCAATAAAATTTTCAAATTCTGACGAGATTAAGTGTTTTTCTCAGAAAAAATAATTAGGAACAGCCACGACAGATTTTAAAAGGTTGTTTAAATGGACTATTAGTGTGATATTATATCCTTAGCTAACCGGACGCTGAGTCCAATATTATGCATTCCAGTTACGCTAATAAATATCCTCTAATCTCCTAATAACAGCATAATAGCGTCATAATAAATAAGACTCTTCTAGTTACGGCCCCCTGAACCAAAAAGTTTTGTTCATGAGTCATGGTTAAAAATTAAGGTTTTCCCTCATGTGTCAAAGAATGTAACTTCTGTTACCAACATCAGGTAAATTTGTTGTTTTGGAAATTTTTGGCCGACAAGCACTTTGGTCAATCCTGATATGACTCACATGGCCTGACTCCTGGGTTATAGGAACTCCTCTCACTAATATGGTTACATACGAACTGGAAAGGTTACATGTTTATCCATGTCAATTTCTATTTAACCTTAGAAAAAATATTTAAAAATTAATCAATCAAAAAGATCGAATATGTAACCCGCAAAGGATAAATAGGAGTTGCAGTTGAAACCCTCTCTGGGGGATAAAAGCTGAACCATTTTTGCTAAAAGTGAATCGAAGAAAGAAACATGTGAAGGGCTGTGGTAACGTCTACAAAGTCACCGAAAGTTCAAGTAGAGACGAAAGTACGATAGATATGAATTAGAAGTGGCAAGAGGATATTCGAAATGCTTTATCCATCAAGCCCTCTGCAAAAAATGCTCGTTGTGAGAATCTCACCAAATTCCCATTTGATGGAGATCCATGAAATAAATAAGACTTGGGAAACCGTCAGGCGTCGATGTTGATAACGAAACTCCACGTGTCAATTGGGTTCTAAAAACACTCGAAATAGAACACAAGGAGGAAAGAGTCCCGGACATAAATTGGGAAAAATGACACTTGGCAAATACGACATTTTTAGACCCTGCAACAACTCGAAGGAGAATGCAGGGTGATTCAGAAGTGTGTAAATATTCTTTCTAACTTTTTATTTCACCTAACAATCTCGCACACCTCGGATAAATATAAAGTTCAATCCAAACATGGGAGTTGAAGTTACACTTCAATGAAATTTACCTGGCATTTCCAACTGGAAGCACATTAAAGTAGACTTCAGGAAAATTATATTCTGAATTTAAAAAACAACGTATACGGACAAGTATACGCAACTTTCCAGTTGAAACTTATATGGAATAGTTAGAGCAATCTTTGAAGTTTTGTTTAGTGCTGAAAATGTCCACTTTCTCTTTCAATACACGTCTGGAGACGTTGAACAAAATTACCTATAAATTTTGCACAGATGACACGGGATATGCCCTGAACAGCACTAGTGATGCGATCTCGTGGCTTATCCAAGGATGCGTGGCATAAACTCTGTCCTTGATGAAACCTCACAAAGAAAATTGAATTTTATGTAATGGTTTTGCGTGTTGGAGGGTGCCTCTGGAAGTAACTTTGGAGTTTTCTCTGTACAACCACAACACTTTCATTAATTTCCATCCATGCCGCTATTTTACGCCTTTCCTCCAAACTCAGGTACCCTGCCATGGTTCACTCTGAAAAAAAGGGAACTGAAAGGAAAGCTGTATATGTTTAGTGCTAAACAAAACTTCAAAGATTACTCTAACCGCTTTATATAAGTTTCAACAGGAAAGTTGTGTATGCTTGTTGTATTCAATAAATAAAAATTGGTACCTATTTACGAGACACCCTGTTTTACTTGCGTCAGTTGGTGAGCATTTATCTCTCATCCTGTAAGTCAAATCCCAGGCCCCAGAAAAAAAAACACCAGTCTGTTCCCATCCGCCTTCTTCTCCCCTATATAAGGACAAGGGCTTCACTTTGATAATTCAGTCGCTCACGAGACGAACTAGGAGAATGAAGGTCTTCATCTTCCTCTTCTGCTCCATTGCCACCGCTTTCGCCACCGAAGGATGGGTGGACTGCGGTATCATCACATTCGCTTTTCCTCTCTTCACCAATTGGATTTCATAGTTTTATGTGAATGTGAATGTCATCTTAGGTGGATCGGCATCGGATCATGGACTGGATATTTCCGATTGTCCCAGGGTTCCATGCGTGTTCTCGCACGGAGATCAATTCACCATCACCGGCACCTTCACATCTAGTATGTTTAAATGTAGATAAACCGTTTCCAGACTTTTCTCTTTAGGAATACTTTCTGCTGTGGATATTGATTGTCTCCTCCAAGTGCATTCAGCGAAGGATTCCGAATGAGGAGAAACAATAATTATTCATTCGCTGGAACTTGAAGCTGCTTTGCTATTCTTCTTAGCCGAATCACTCATATCGCATCAGGTGGATCGGGTTGTAGTTCAAAGGCAAACAAACGTCTAAAATGGACGATATCTTCTTGCAACGATTCTCAACATTATTATTGGCTTCCTCATGTTGATTCTGCTTGGATGTAAAGTTTTTTTTCGTCAAACTGCATTATTTTTCTGAATCATGCGTACAACCTAGGAGGTGTGTTTCTTGTCTTACCGAGAGTGAAGGTTTTTTCATTCAATTTGCAGAAGTCTTTTCTTGTGCATAGAGGATCAAAGGTTTAAAAATTCTCCCTTTCCATCTAACTTGCAAAGAGAAAATTAATTGCTAAATTCCAACGGTCAAAGGAATTTTGTGTTTTGCATGTATTAGATGTGGAATCCAGGACGCTGGTGCCGTATGCTTTGATCACAGCGGGAGGAATTGAGCTGGATATCACAGAACTGTTGGGTATTGATGAAAATGCCTGCAATGACTTGGTAACCGGGGATTGTCCCATTCAAGCGGGGGAGGATCTCGTCTACAGAACCTCTGGCACCATCATCGACATCCCTGGAGTCTCTGGGGTAAGTTAATAAAAAGCCTATGACGTGCAATTTTCAGCGCGGTAAAGTGAAAGGTTTAGATTTTCCCTCAGTCTGCTATTGAGGTATTTTGAGGAGAAGGAATGATGGAAGGGGATAGATTGTTCTTTGGAAACGCCTGTCCTCAACCTAATGCAAAAGAGCTGCATCAAGAAGGCATTGAGTGATGTTGATGAAATTTGGTGCACAAACTTATAGTAATGCATATAAAAAAATCAGAGTTGCAAATCCAGGTTGCAAGAAGAATCTTGGGAGAGAAACCTTACCTAGACCCAAATGAGAAGGGGTTATTTAAGTATTCTACTGCTCCTCTAAAACAAGAACGGAAGTGAACCTTCATTAACGTGAATCGTTTATCGCTATCCATGCTACGGCCTGCCTCCAACATCCAGATTAACTTTACTACAAGAAATCCACTCTGAGAAGGACATTTATCATTTCTGTCCAGGATTTGATCGTAACGATGATATTGGCTGGAGACAATGGAGAGGACGACCCACTGACCTGCGCTGAAGTCCATTTCTATATCGAATAATGATGTCCGAAGAAACTGATTATCAGTTCAAAAACGAATAAAACCATGCATGCAGCAAGAGTCCTTTCTTTTCTTATTTATGCACACACGTGCTTTGCACTTGGATGGGAAATATCTCTTCTTCCTTTGTGGATCTCCTTGTTAAAAGATGCTACAGAAACACGTCCTCTGTACGTCTACCAAACCTCTTTTCAAGCCCAGACACAAATTTTTACCGATGCAGTACCCGAAACGGGGCTAGATGCGGGAGTATACGCTCCGCTACTTCCGCCCTCAAGATGCACGTGGCTAGCGTTAGGGGGTAAACAATTGAGCTATCCCGCTCAATGCTCAGCTTTTATTTCTATGCATTCTCTTTCATTTCAATGAAATAAAAATCACCCTACCTTTTCACTCGACTCCCTTTGAATTGTGGGAGATTGAAGATTCACCAAGCACGCAATTATTCTCACTATTTTTGTTGCTGAGGGACGTACATTTGTGGGGAAGTAGTCCATCGCAGCATATCCACGCATTCTTTGATGGCCCTTACCACATGGACTCGACGAGAGGCGATCTTCCTTGTCACTGCCACTTCTTCAGGAGTGAATTGAGTATTCCCCCCGAGATGAGGAGGAAGATTCCGTGTCATTCCGCTGGGAAGCAAATCGTGAGTCGTGGAGCCTTTGTCCACAAGAATTAGGTTCCCGGCAAAGGTGTCCACTACTTCAATCCTTTCCGCCACCGCTCGATCGCTGATGCTTCCAGTATAGCATTCACTAATGAATGTTATGGTTCCATGAGGGGCAACAGCAATCATCACTTTGAAGGTATTGCGTGACTTGTAAATACTGTAAGTAATTCTTTGTGCTTCCAGGCTGAATCTAGGAACGGCAATTTCGATCTCTGTACAATCGATAGTCATTCAGCAGTTGGAGAAACTAGCGAAGGCATTGGGAAGTCGAGTCCTGTTCTTCTTCACACTGGGGACGTAATCCATCATTCCCACAAATAGGATCTTGTAGAGAGCATCGAGATATGTCATTAGGACATATTGCACATGACATCGGCTCACTCCAAATCGGATGGACAGATCCTCATCAGGCACTGTCAAACGCAGTTTGGCAGTTCAAGGAAAGTGGTATGTAAGTACTTTTCTAGTATAACGCAAGGAATTCCGGATAGTAAATATTAGGAAACTAGCGAGTTTGTTTGCCCGAAAGGCAAACAAACTCGCTATGGACGCGCCTTCGGCGCTCTGCGATCTAAGGCATCTGTTTTCGATGCTCACCCCTACTAATGCG
>CAJPEV010006162.1:0-11312 GCA_905338385.1 Darwinula stevensoni
CAACAGTTCCAGAGGGTATTCATTGGAAAAAAATCTGCATCCTGGCATCAGGACGCATTGTCGCCAACGTGTTAAAGACATCCAGGATTAACTCGGAAAACTATAGTCAGCCACTTAATGAAAAAGTGAATTTTTTGAATATGCAACTTATGATGAGCTAAAAAAATACGTAAAAAGAGACGCCAAATCATATTTCCTTGGAAAGATGTCAAGCTTACCTTTCTTATGACACAACGCTTGGCACCGTAAGTGCTCTGTTACATTGAAAAACATGCAACCAAGATGAAAACCAAAATTTTCAGATTTACAGGTGACTTTTTCTCTATGTAGCAGGTAAAAGTGAAATTGAAGACTTGGCTCATCGACTCACCTGTAATTGGAGTGCAACTTACTGTAAGGGGAGATTTACCTTTTCATTTGGGATATTTTTGGGCGGGGGACATATATGCCTAATTTTCACATTTCTAAGCTCAACTATGATGCCAAAATCTCATTCAAACTACAAGGATATAGGAAGGGATTTGTTCGCCTAGTAAGGAGTCCTGGTACAAAGTATTGTACGCCTTCGTACGATGAACGGTTCCTGAGATGGACACTATCGTCTTTAGGATTTTTTCCATTTTTCCCTCAAAATTTAGGGGCGATATCTCGCTAAACGCGGATTCGATGCAGGTGATTTTTTAATGATGTTCTTAGAGTGGTTGCAATGTTGATGATTTTCATTGCGAAATTGGAGATGGGCTGTCGCCATTTTATATGAATATGGAGTTCGTATGGAAAGACCCATATGGGGAAGTAATCGAGTACGATCGGCATCGTGGTGCAGATAAATATTAACGGCTCGGCGTGATGCCGAGACTCCGTTTTCGCCCTGCATCGTTCTCCCGAAAGAATTTTTTTTGTGTTTCCCCTTCGAACCACCATCAATGCAACAGGCGAAGCTGGGACTCGCGATTCATATGGTATTCGAGGATCGGTCGGGACGGCGGAAAGTCGCCTACGCCATTGCGCTCGTTGCCGCTGTCTCACTTGCTGTCATCCAGGTCAGGCGATGGTCATGGTCTTCCTCCATGCTTCACGTGGTGCATTTCCCCATAACTGAACTTCACTATTCAGCGAGCAAGAATGGGTTTACACACTTGAGAAAAAAGCGCTAACTAATTTTTAAATTTTATGTTCCTCTTTTTTCTTCTCTTTTTTTAATATGGAAGAGCAAAAAGAAGAGGAAGTTTTAGTGAATTTCCTCTCCGGGTGGATTTTCCCCCTGGTGGGCCTCGCTCCAACAAGTGTAAATAACGCCTAGGGGGACATCCACCTGGTTCTAAATCCACAGGAGGGGTGGACGTTTTGTACGTTGTTGCCCCATGTCCTTCGGACATGGGGCAACCTTCTCTTTCAGATTTATCGCTAAAAAATTAGTAACCAATTGGCGTCCATTTTTATCACACCCTTGTCTTATATGTTGCCATTCCGAACGAAAGGTGAATCGATTCGTATGCCTTATTTACGTTCACATCCCAAGCATTAATATGAGTGCAGAAAAATGTTGCATCCTTCCACTCGGTGTCTGGGAAGAGAGATACTTGAGCCTATTGTTTCCCTTGTCCGTCCACCGCAAGAACTGTCGCTGCTACACCTTCAGCCAATACATCAGCGTGCCCATATGCCGAATGAGCGGCTATTTCGTCGCCTTCAAAGCGGATGGGACGGGGAAATCAGAGGAACCTCCCACGACGGAGCTCGGTGTCCCACGCTGGCGCGGGTAGTCATTCCGTGTCGCAGGTTTCCATCGGCGGGTCCTACCAAGTCACTTTCAGGAGTCGGGATTTCAGGTTCAAGGACAAACCTAGATCATCCTGCCGGAGCGATTTCAGCTACGACCATATGAAGGTCAGAAACACTTCTGAAAAACGGGACATTCCACACCAAATCGACCAGAGCGTAAGCTGAACCATCTCGGATTTCCACGAAAATCAGCATACACGTTGAAAAATCGATTTGAAGAAACCGATTTCATCCAATATTTTTTATCTCTCGCACATATCTCCATATTTATGCATTTGAATGTGACCTATTTTTCGCTCCTGGCGCCCATAAGGACGAGAATTTTGAAACTGTCTGCAATGACCTCTCCTCTAGTTAAGATACAGGCTTCATTCTGCTGTCATTTTAATTGGATAATTGTCATCTTTAAATTGGTTCTAAAGAGCATTCTCCAAAGCTGAAGCAAGAAGTTGCACTGGATCCAAATAATTTCATCAAGTTCAGTGACAAATATTCGCACTTGCCACCCCGGGAATTCCCTGTTCTCATATTTCATTCCAAAGTGCATTTTATGCCATTCCCAGCGGCACCGAATTCGAGATGAGCAGTCAATGGCTTCAAGAGATATAAATATTTGACTGCAGCAGTAGAGCAAAATTTTCACTTGTCACAACTGTTTGACCGAATTTAGTGACCGACATCTGCACTTGCACCTCCACGAATCCCAGGATGTAATGCATCATTAAAAAGTCATGGGGATTGTGCTGTATTGCATTGTATGTCGTTAGTTTCTTCAAATCGATTCCTCTACGTGTATGCCGATTTTCGTGGAAATCCGAGATGGTCGAGCTTACGCTCTGGTCGATGGAATAACCCGAACTTCTAATGGAGAGAAGTTTAAAAAATATATATGTCTAAGATCCGGAAACCTCCGAAAACTGTATGGGTTTCATGAAATTTCGAAACGAGTTCTACTTTTTCGAACGAGCAAATAATCATGAGTGGCATCGCAAATTCGTGGATCGCTTTGGCTTGATGAACTCGACTCTGCAGGAAATAACCCCTCGCTGATTCGATTCTCTCTCGGATAGTGCCTAGAGATTGGCCTTTCGTAACGGGTCTTGGAAAATGTCACGTGCGTCGTATCGTACTTGATGCGAATTCCCTCGGAGAAGCGGGGCTGCGCCGGGAGCGACACCGAGACTGGCAAAGAATTCTCCGAGTTCATGGATCGGTTGCGGCGCCGCTTTGAACCGCCGGAGGCCGGGCGAAACGGGATGCGACTGCCCGAGACGATGCCGGAAGTGCTCTGTCGCATTTCAGCCCTACAAGCGCTGGAAGAAAGATGATTTCAAAATCTTCAGTGTCGTGCACTTACTTCGAATCTGATGAAGTGAGTCTAAAAAACGTGGTTCGCTCGGCAAACAGATTATCATGATTGTCGTCACCTTTCTTTAATATTAATCGTTGACACGATTTTGTTTTCAAACGTGTTTCCATCAAAAGAAATATAGCGTTTTTTTTTTCCTTTAGCATTCTTGCGAATGATGCTGCGGATGATATGATTCCTTTCCCTGCAGGTAGAGTTGTTCGAAGAGCAATGGGCATACACCTGGTTGGAATTCCTGGCCGTGATCGGTGGTTTCATGGGGATGTTCCACGGAGTGTCCCTCTTGAGCCTCTACGCATTCTTCGAACGGATCGCGGCTGCCTTGTTGATCGGGGCTCATTCCGGAGCGGAAGTTCGCGGAAGATTCTAGCTAAAACGTTCAAAAGTAAAACGAATTTTTTACTTTTGAACGGGGGTGTATGTGGAACTCAATAGAATCTGGTACTTGCCCATACAAATCCGCGAAATGGGACTACCCTTGATATCGACGATGGTATTGTAACAAGGATTTGAGGGTGGTTTTTGAACTGGTAAATTCACTGTTTCTGTCGTGTTTCCTCACCGTTCACATGCTGTGAGTGAGTTGTGAGTGTACTTTCGGATAAAATGAGGCTGTTCACTGCACACAATTTTTAAATGAATGAATACTTGGCATGACTTTTTTCACGTCATGCTGAAATTGTGGCACAGAAGGGTATATGCTCAGGGTACATCTATTTATCGTCTATTTAGATTTCGCGAAAGCTTTCGATACCGTTCCTCAACCTGACGTCACGGTAGCCCCCTTACCCCTCTCCACGTAAACAACGGTCTAACCCCCTCCGGCGCCGGCATCCCTTTGGGCGCCATACGGGGGTTATATCTCTCTTCCATATATCTGGGGATATGTGCGAGACACAAAAAATAAGGTTGATAGTTTCTTCAAATCGATTCCTCTACGTGTATGCCGATTTTCGTGGAAATCCGAGATGGTCGAGCTTACGCTCTGGTCGATGGAATAACCCGAACTTCTAATGGAGAGAAGTTTAAAAAATATGTCTAAGATCCGGAAACCTCCGGAAAACTGCATGGGTTTCATGAAATTTCGAAACGAGTTCTATTTTTTCGAACGAGCAAATAATCATGAGTGGCATCGCAAATTCGTGGATCAAAGCGAATCCATGAACTGGACGCTGCAGGAAATGGCCCCTCGCTGATTCGATTCTCTCTCGGATAGTGCCTAGAGATTGGCCTTTCGTAACGGGTCTTGGAAGATGTCACGTGCGTCGTATCGTACCTGATGCGAATTCCCTCGGAGAAGCGGGGCTGCGCCGGGAGCGACACCGAGACCGGCAAAGAATTCTCCGAGTTCACGGATCGGTTGCGGCGCCGCTTTGGACCGCCGGAGGGCGAAACGTGATGCGACTGCCCGAGACGATGCCGGAAGTGATCTGTCGCATTTCAGCTCTACAAGTGCTGGAACAAAGGTGGTTTCAGAATCTTCAGTGTCGTCTACTCTTACTTCGAATCTGATGAAGTGAGTCTAGAAAACGTGGTTCGCTCGGCAAAAAGATGATCATGATTGTTGCCACCTCTCTTTAATATTAATCGTCGACCCGATTTTGTTTCCCTCAAAAGAAATATTGCATTTTTTTTCCTTTAACATTCTTGCGAATGATGCTGCGGATGATATGATTTCTTTCCCTGCAGGTAGAGGTGTTCAAAGAGCAATGGGCATACACCTGGTTGGAATTCCTGGTTGAGATCGGCGGTTTCACGGGGATATTCCTCGGGGTGTCCCTCTTGAGCCTCTACGCGTTCTGCGAACGGATCGTAGCTGCCTTGTTGATCGGGGCTCGTTCCGGAACGGAAGTTCGCGGAAGATTCTAGCTAAAACGTTCGCGAGACGTCGTTCGTTCCTTTCTTCTGTCGCGAATAAACTTTGCAAAATGTGCTCAAGTCTGTGTTGGGGTCCAGTAAACCGGAGTGTTTCAGCGTATGGGTTCTCCTCCGTTTGGTCACCGAAGAATTCAAGAAAACAAGACATGAAACGAAACATATTTCTCGATTCTTTTCACTCCAGCAACTTTCTTTCCCGAGCACCCCTCTCAGAACACTGAAAGGTAACACATGCATTGATAGATCTTCGCAACGGCGCCTCTAGGACATAACCGGATGTCGTGGAACTGTCCAAATTGAATTTTACCAGTTTGCAATTAAAATTACATATGACAGTGTTTGAATTCGTGGATCAAATAAATACGGGATTCGGCCAGGATGGGCTTTAAAAAAAACCTTTAAAACCACTACTTTCGTCATGAGAGTCACAGATTACTAACTCCTTACTTCCTTACTTCGTCAAGAGCCTCTATTTGAAATGTGATTTGAATTCAATCAGTTCATTGAATTTGACCTAGAAGCAAGAGATGGACAAAAACTTGTCATCGATCTTGCGTCATTCAAGGAGACCAGATGGTTTCTTTTCCCAGCCCATCCAATGTCAAGGTCATTTTGCACCAGTCATTCTTGATCGTGTTTGTTGCCACTCCGCTTCGTCGGGCCAGAATACGAGAGTCTTCTCGCTTATCGACCGCGGGAAGAGTCTGTCACATACGCTATATATTTTATGGGTCATATTTATCCTTCAATTCCCCCGTGAAAGTAATGGAAGCCCTGGTGTTTTTGAGACTGGGTCACGTTCAAGTTTCACTTTTCGACGGGTCAATCGAAACTTGAATCACGGGGCATGCTGAGATTGAGCCTCTTCCGTTTTCAGGTATCTTCACATCGCTTTTTTTTAATTAAGGGCAATCCTGGTGATGACATTTTTCACGACCGAGTCTAACTTTAATTTATAAGTGACTGTTTCTTGAAATAATGGATGAAGTAATTTGTAATTTTAAGTTGATATTTAATCACGATCAAGCAGATAGTACCTTTTTTATCTTTGGGTTATGTTAGGTCAAGGTAGATTACTTCCCTGAATGTAAACATAGTTCCAGTGACTCACTATATGACCTGCAATAAACAAATAAAACATGAGGTTAGGTATATTCCGTTTCGGTGGAAAAATGTATGTTCTCGATGAGCACCTCTATCAGTAGTCCTCTCATTTCGACAGCAACAGGCGAGCAGTTCGCTTCTCTGAATGCTCAGTTTCCTAGTTCTTTGGAGGTTTGGAGGTGGGGAAATCATCAATTCGTGTAAGTGCTTACGAGGCCCTACTTTGACATAATTGACGTTGTACGTACTCTAGGGTCGAATTTATTTCTGAGGGGTGCATTCTCACCGATTAGTCTGAGTCGCTGTGGAAGTTAAGTGGCGTGCTTAAGCCCCTGCCCTCGAACATGGCAGATTAGGGAGAGAGAGAAAGAACAATTCTTTCCTGGTTGCCTCTCAAGGATCTGAGAGTCTATCAGCGATAAGAAGACAGGATGATCTCGACCTGCAGCACGATATCAGTTGTGATCCCGAGGCTTTTCACGCGCTATGGGTGTGCGTTCGTTGTGTCGTTCTCTCCGCGGTTCTCTGGTGTTCAATATAGCATCCTCCATTATTCCGGCAGTGGCCCCCTTCTCGGAATCAATCGCTTCAAGTATGCTGTGAATCGGAGGCGAAAGAGAGAACTCCAGTGAGAGGATTCGTCAGCCATGTCGATCAGTGACTTCTGCAGGAAGATGAAACCAGGACGAGGTATGCTCCAAGTTTAAAAATTATTTTCAACTCGTCTTTGAAGGCACGGAGCCCGCACAAGCCCCCCCCCCCCCTTCCTCACCCCCCACCCCTTGTAGCCTTTCAATCCTGAACTACTCCTCAATCACTTGGGGGGATGTGGACAGTTGCATAATCATGCCAAATCGTCCAGAATGTTCCTATAACAATCCTGTTTCGCTTTATTTGCCTCATCCTTCCCCTTCAAAAATTGTCAGGTATTCGCGCATGAATATTGTTCGTCAGAATGAAAATTGTGCATGAAAGGAAACTCCTAACGCCGATGGAGGGTGACGGACCTTCGTCCAAAATCGGTTTGGTACAATTGACTAAGAGTGTTCTTTTACGAGAGACTTGACCAGGTGAGCTTGGAGTGGCTGAGGCACAATAGCGGCTGAGTGGATGCCGGCACAGGGATGTACGTGAATACGGTTGATTCGTGCATCGGTCGCCTTCAGCTCTGTCTAGATAGCCGGTGAGTGACTGCAGGCTCTGCCCGGTCCAGGATGCTTTCGTCGGTGGTTGCCGCATTAAGGAAAAATAAAATAAAACAAGTTTTAATGTTGAAGGTTCCAGTAGGGTTGTGAAGCACTACCGTTCAACAAGAAGTCTCGTGTCGTGATGGAGTGTTCAAATTTAAGGCATGATGGGCATACGAAGTCTAGAAGTGAATTTTACTTTCGATGACTAATGGGCAAAGAAGGATGGTTTTTCAGATAGTTTGGGATATTGGGAAGGGAATACGACGTCAGGCATTACTGGGTATGGTAATACGCGAGTTCAGTCAGCAACCCTGTCTCCTCTGTCATGTATTGCCACTCTTTTCTTTATTCGACAACGTATTCATCAGCTCTAGGGTTGGAAGGGAACTAACACTGAGGACACGACACCGTTCAAGGTAAGCGCAAGCCCCTTTAGGTTGAGATTCAAAAAGGCTGACGGTTCCTTTTTCAAAGAGCTTCAGCGAGGACGATTGCACTTCATCGAGGATACGTAGGAAATTAAGGGTCTAAACTTTCTGTCGAAACCGTAGCGCACATCTCACGGCAAAAACCGAAAGGGCCTCAGCCTGCCATTACATTTCTGCCTGTTTGATCCCACAGAAGAGGGGTGACCATCTGCCATGGCTCGCACGAAGAAGTCCGGAGAGAGCCTGTACGAGACGCTGGGCCTGGCGGAGGGTGCCAGCTACGACGAAGTCAAAACCGCCTACAGGAAGCTCGCGCTCCAATATCATCCCGATAAAAATCCTGGGAATCAGGAGTCGGCGAAGAAGTTCAAGGAGATTGACTTAGTCTACAAAATCCTGTAAGGAATTCAACGTTAGTAATCGTAGATTCAAGCCTGTTGGTTAAAACTGCTAGACGTTCACTTCAAGTCACGCTGTTGGATCTTAAGTGAAATATCAAGCGAACGGATACAGTTGGGAATATCTTACTTGATATTAAATTCAATTCATAAGTTAAATTGTTGGGTTCATTTTCAAATTGAGACATTGTGGAGAGAAAATTTAGCCATCTTATGGTAAAACAAGAGGGGAAGGAGTTAATGTTCAACAATGTGCAAATGTCAATACTCCAGAATCCTTTCCCGGCTTGGATGGGAGTTGAGAAGAATCGAACGATGCTTCGACGAAATTCGCATGTGATGTTTCAATAAGCGAAATCGGACACATTGGCGTATGTTGCGAGAGCGACTCACGATTAAGAGCAAAAGGACTGCTCACTACCAATCGTGCTGAAGCGGTTTCATGGGAAATACCATGTTCAACTTCTAACACTTGTCTTGGAATTTTTTAAAATAGACTTTCCATGGAGAGTCCCACGCTGGGCGCAGCTCATTTGAGGACCAAATGAATGTTATTCATATTCGAACCATGTCTTAAAATGGGGCTTCGAAGGATACCATGGTATATACGAGGGTCACTCAATAAGTTATCTACCTGAATAAGAAAGAAACATCCGAGGGGAAAAATAACACTTTATTTTTCAATGTATTCACCTTTTAACTCAACACACTTATTCTACTTTGATTCCAAGGATTTTATTCCATGGGAATAGAAGTCAACTTCTTGTCCATCAAACCAATCAGAAACGGCAACTTTCAGCTCTTCATTGCATGAAAATCTTTGTCCCCGCAAAAGTTTTTTCAAGTGTCTGAACAGAAAATAGTCACTAGGAGCCAGATCCGGGCTGTAGGGAGGATGGTTCAGCTCCTGAAAGCCACATTCCCTCACTGCTGCCCGAACTTTCCATGATTTGTGGACGGGCGCGTTGTCATGGAGAAGAAGGACCCCCCTTGACAACTTTCCTATGCGTTTTTCCTTGATGGCATCATGTAAATGTTTCATGGTGGTAGCATAGGAATCGCCAGTGATCGTACGCCTGTCTGATATGAACTCAAGCAGCAGTAGTCCCTCGCCGTCCCAAAACACAGTGGCCATAATCTTTCCTGCAGATTTCTGAACACGAAATTTGCGAGGTGTTGGCGATCCCTCGTGCTTTCACTGCATGGACTCCTGCTTGGTTTCGGGATCCCAGTGATGAACCCAAGTTTCATCACCAGTTACTATTCAGGGAAAAAAAGTTTCCCCGATTTGTTTAGAAAAATCCAAGTTTTCCTTGCAGATGTCAGATCAGTTCTTCTTCTGAGCTGGAGTCAGCATTCTTGGGACCCATCAAGAACTGACTTTGGACATGTGTAATTCGTCGTGAATGATGTGAATCACTGTGCCCTCTGAAATCCCTAGTTCATGAACTAAAACAGAGGCTTTGGTGCGACGATCCTCCAGTATCGCACTCTCCAATTTGTCACACATTTCCTGATCAGAAGCTTCCACAGGGCGCCCCGACCTTGGGTCATCTTCAATTGACTCTCTTCCCCACTTAAACTGCTTGCTCCAAAATTTAACTTGGTAATAAGAAGGCGAAGACCCACCATAAACCTTAGACATACGTTCATGAATCTCCTTAGGTGCTTTCCCTTCTTTGGTGAGGAATTTGATCACTGAACGATGTTCAACTTTCGTCAAATCCATGACACAGACTCAGGAAAATAAATCTAACGCGCTACCACTTTGAACGGACTTGAGCCACTGAGCGGTATGGTGGTGGGGCACTCACGAGACCTGTCGAGAAATGTCACAGCAGGCACAGGCCTGTTGCTNTTCAGCTCTGTCTAGATAGCCGGTGAGTGACTGCAGGCTCTGCCCGGTCCAGGATGCTTTCGTCGGTGGTTGCCGCATTAAGGAAAAATAAAATAAAACAAGTTTTAATGTTGAAGGTTCCAGTAGGATTGTGAAGCACTACCGTTCAACAAGAAGTCTCGTGTAGTGATGGAGTGTTCAAATTTAAGGGATGATGGGCATACGAAGTCTAGAAGTGAATTTTCCTTTCGATGACTAATGGGCAAAGAAGGATGGTTTTTCAGGTAGTTTGGGATATTGGGAAGGGAATACGACGTCAGGCATTACTGGGTATGGTAATACGCGAGTTCAGCCAGCAACCCTGTCTCCTCTGTCATGTATTGCCACTCTTTTCTTTATTCGACAACGTATTCATCAGCTCTGGGGGTAGAAGGGAACTAACACTGAGGACACGACACCGTTCAAGGTAAGCGCAAGGCCCTTTAGGTTGAGATTCAAAAAGGCTGACGGTTCCTTTTTCAAAGAGCTTCAGCGAGGACGATTGCACTTCATCGAGGATACGTAGGAAATTAAGGGTCTAAACTTTCTGTCGAAACCGTAGCGCACATCTCACGGCAAAAACCGAAAGGGCCTCGGCCTGCCATTACATTTCCTGTTTGATCCCACAGAAGAGGGGTGACCATCTGCCATGGCTCGAACGAAGAAGTCCGGAGAGAGCCTTTACGAGACGCTGGGCCTGGCGGAGGGTGCCAGCTACGACGAAGTGAAAACCGCCTACAGGAAGCTCGCGCTCCAATATCATCCCGATAAAAATCCTGGGAATCAGGAGTCGGCGAAGAAGTTCAAGGAGATTGATTTAGTCTACAAAATCCTGTAAGGAATTCAACGTTAGTAATCGTAGATTCAAGCCTGTTGGTTAAAACTGCCAGACGTTCGCTTCAAGTCACGCTGTTGGATCTTAAGTGAAATATCAAGCGAACGGATACAGTTGGGAATATCTTACTTGATATTAAATTCAATTCATAAGTTAAAATGTTGGGTTCATTTTCAAATTGAGACATTGTGGAGAGAAAATTAAGCCATCTTGTGGTAAAACAAGAGGGGAAGGAGTTAATGTTCAACAATGTGCAAATGTCAATACTCCAGAATCCTTTCCCGGCTTGGATGGGAGTTGAGAAGAATCGAACGATGCTTCGACGAAATTCGCATGTGATGTTTCAATAAGCGAAATCGGACACATTGGCGTATGTTGCGAGAGCGACTCACGATTAAGAGCAAAAGGACTGCTCACTACCAATCGTGCTGAAGCGGTTTCATGGGAAA
>CAJPEV010006163.1:0-11297 GCA_905338385.1 Darwinula stevensoni
CAGCATTAAACATTTTCCAGAATCATGGATTACCATTGAAACATGATAATTATACATTCAACAAATACTACAAGTATCACGATGTGAAGAATACAGGGACAGGAAGAAAACTCCACTCTCAAGATCCGTTGCGTGCTGACTCGAGTTGGAATGTCCTGGGAGAACACAAATCGACATCCTACGCCTATTTTGAGCATTGTATTGGGAACCCTGCAGAAACGTATGTTTGTGCAGGGTTCCCAACCTCAGGAGGTTGGAGGTACGCATGCGGACCCGAATGTGCATGTCTCACGTTTGTACCTCACCTTGTAAATTTACGTTTCTACTCTGCTGCGTATTCGGACTGCCAATCTCGGCAACTCTAGTCGGTCCTTCCCCAAGCGATGGATTTGAGGCCAGGTCGACCTCCTGCAACGCCTGGAGGACATCCACCTTGTTCCAAATCCACCAGGGAGATGGAGGTTTCCCAGGGGAGGCGGAGGTGCGGGAGCAGTTGAATTAAACGATTAATGGAGATCCTTCGTTTGCCTTGCATGCATGAAATTAGTTAATGATGTTTAGGAAGCGAAGGTGCACTGCAGGGCAGAAACTGAAAGCGTTCGCCATCGGAGAAGGATTAAGATAGAATTACAAGCTTTACTTTTGCATTCATGAGAATTGCATTTTGTTGGAGTGAAAGAAATGATGGTAGAAAGGCTCAAAGGAACTTTCGGTTGAAAGTGAAGGAAAACCGCAAGAAATCAGCGATGCAAGGGTGTAGGTCCGGTTGGCAAACATCAGCGGCTTCAGCGGATGAGAGATTGAGGGCGGAATTCGATGGAACCATGGTAGTTTTGTGAATTACTGGTTTACTACTGGTTTTGAGGCATGAAATCTAAGATCTAAAATCTAAACTGCTGATGAATTTTAAATCAAAAGTCTTTGAGTTCAGAAGTGAAGATGATGTAAAGCACAAGAACGTGCAACTTTGAGGGCGGATACAACATTTAAAAAAATTAGCTGAAACTATTATTTTGGTACTTGCAGAAGGTAGGACCTTTCCTCATGGATTTACTTTTATTTTTTTCATGTTTTTTTTTTTTATTTGCAGAGATTCGGACTCTCTCATCCTCGACCGGGAGCGCGCGGCAGTCCAGGAGTGGCTGGACTCGGATTTCATGTTTCATATCATGAGGGACCATCCCGGCCACTACGCCTACATTCTTGCAGGTCGGGCAAAAAGGGGGAAGATGGAGCAAAAATGACCAAAAAATGGGGGGAAAGGGGGGAAAAAGGGCAAAAAAGAAGCAAAGTTGGATTCGGTAGCGACTCTCCTTTCTCATGTGCTAAAGAACTGCTCAATGTATTCTGGGCTTTTCACCTGCAATTATCTACTTATTATTGGGAGATGTTGAGAAATTTTTAATAATTACATTTAATGAAATGTAATTGAAGGAAAAGTACGAGATTTATTCTTGCCATCCGACATCTTCCTTATTCGTTTGAGATGTCATTCATGAAGTTCACTCTCTCGCGAGAAAAAAAAAATATTAGCAATTTCTTAACTACTATTGTCCCCCCATATTCGCTCATGGCGTATTTCGCACATTTTCATCAGTTGATGATACATCAACTGACATACATATTATATATAAAAAATTACTTATAAAAATTGCATATCACAAATTTCATGACATAACATTACTTGTCACAAATTACACAACTTGAAAATTACATATCACAAATTACATAACATAAAAAATTACATGAACTGTTCGAAAGCTATTGTCATGCATGAAATTCCATTCGCGAAAGGAATTTTCTTTGCGCCCCAGGCCTTTGGGGCGCGAAGCCGCACATGGACCGGGAGCTGATGGCGAACCTGACGCGGCGGATGCTGTTCCACACCGAGTCGAAGCACCGGAAGACGTTCGACCAGGAAGTCCTCCGACGGGTTCTGTGGCCTGCGACCAAGGACAGAATGGTGAGGTGCACGAAATGCATCGAAAGGATGCACATTCAATTGGTTAGGGGTGGGGTTGCGTGCGATCGATGCGTTTCCGATGGAGAATGATTTATGTTTGATTATTGGTGATTGAGTGGCAGTTTGTGAGAAGGACTTCAAAAGAGACATTCGAGCGAGACCATTTTCAAATTTTAATTTTAATGGGGACAATATATTTTGCACTTACCGTGAAATTGAATTCAGAGACATTAGTTGTAAAAAAAATTTAGAAATGAAAGCTTACCATGCGTGGGAAGCGCAAGTACCAAAAATGAGATAGAACAAAAACGTTTATTGAAGAAGCAGACTTGATTTTAGTCCAGTTTTTCCCGGCATGTCCTAAACCCGTTTTTTAAGTGTTGTAGCAAGATAGCGACGACACGAATGGTACTTAAGTTAAATTAAGCACTTAAATTCGGGGCTTGAGTAATGCGTGCATGAAATTCAATGCACATCGAAGAGCGTCTTCAACGGCAATTTTCCCTGTGGCGTATTCCAGGCCATTTTAATTGTTTATGGGTAGCAAAAAAATATTAGTAACAATAAAAAATCACATCTTCCATCTTGCATGCAAATGCGAGTAGATGGGTTTTGAAAAAAATTGGGCCAAATATGCATACCAAAAGCATGCCTAAATTCCCCTTCCTTCCCAATTCCGGCCGTTCCATTCTCCAGATGGCGCACGACAGCTACTACTGCACGAATCCGAACTTTCGGGGTCCGACTTATCGACCGTTCCCGACGCGCATCGAGGGACGCCTCTTCGTCTCGTACGGGCCGCGGTTCGCCAATACCAAGAGGAACAACCGCAAGTGCCCGGCGAAGTGCAGGCCGCCGGATCACCAGGACTGGGAACTCTGCTGATCTCCACCCCGCTTGCCATCCTTTCGATGTTTCCTCGATTTTTTTTTTACAATGGGAATTTTTTTTGCCAACACTTTGCGATGTCACTGCGATGCCTAGGGAGGTAAAGGACAATAAAAAGTTTCACAAATAATGAATGGGAAGAAGTGTTATTTATTTAAAAACATCATCAGATGGATGATCTGATGATCGATTTGCACGATTGAATCAGCAAGGGCAAAATGCCAAATGCAAAAAAGGCAAGGTCGTTTGAGAGCCTTTAACCAGCTTTAAACCCGTCATATGTGCAGCGGTAACCTGCCGTACCTTTCCTGTTGGTAATTTTATTTTAATCATTTGGAATCTGACGGTGTCATATGAAAGGTGCGAACTACAAACTCAAATATCGAATCCAAATTTCAATTACAAAACATAATTTATGGTCGTTCATGTAAAGATATGCTTTCTAGACGTTGAATTCACAGTGAGGATTTAAATCCATTTAAGGGCAAATGGATTTAAATCCCACGGTACTGAAGGGTCAAGAATGGATTTTACTGAGGCAGTGTGACATCAGCAACATGCATTCTCGATGCCTGCGTCCGGTTTCTTGTGCACGACGAAGGCGTTGAACGAGCCCAAAACTATACACCTTCCGTAATTAGTAATTATCTAATTCCGTATTTAGAAATGGTAATTCTTATAGTACACAGAAGGGATCAAATTTGCGGGGAAGTAAACCCTTAATGAAAATTAAAAAATGTTATCCAGCCCTCAATGAGTTAAAAAATAAAATTGTTTTAGAATAAATGAATAAATTCATATGAGNTCTTTCATCTTCCGATGATCATCTTTCATCTTCCGATGATCATCTTTCATCTTCCGATGATCATCTTTCATCTTCCGATGATCATCTTTCATCTTCCGATGATCATCTTTCATCTTCCGATGATCAAGGTTAAGAAGGCATTTTGAAAACCAGCATCAACCTTTCAAGCAGTGTTCGGTACTGCTTCGTTAGTACTAACAAGGTGGAGACATCAGTTCTGTCGTCTGAATGCGGATCATTTTGACCCTCTTTCACTTCCGTTGTCACATTTGACCTCGGACGGTCACCATCAGAGGTCACATCCCTAATTGAACTCCCGGATCATCGAACTAAAAAAATTAGTGAGATCGCTACGGAAGTTTCCTGGAAATGGTGACGTCCCTGTTGACCACCAGAGGCCTTTTTTTGCGACGTTTGACCTCGTTTGACCTGCTTTACCCAGTGACCTAAGTTCACTAAACTTTTATATATGAAGATGCTCCTGTTGGGAAGTTTCTGGTGCAGTTTCAAGAATATGAAAAAAATGGAATCGCTGGTACCTACCTCTAAGTATGAGTGATTTTAACGTTTCTCTGCCAATTTTAACATTTGACCTGGAATGGTCCTCATCAACGGTCAAACACCGAACCTAACCTAACCTAAGTGATCCACCATATACATTGTTATTCAGTTAAAAAATCGGCGAGATTTTGTTGATGTTGACTGCCGCGTTCATAATATATGCATTATCGACAACTGGAGGCCATTTTGGTCTCGCCCCTGCCTTGCCCCTTGACCTAGGTTCACAATACTTCCTAGACATGAAGATACACCTAATGGAAAGTTTTTGGCGCGGGTTCAATCATATCAACCGATTAGAAGCGTCAGTACATGAGCGTAAGTGAAGACGGTTTTGAACTTTTTTTCGCTATTTTTGACTTTTGACCTCGAATGATGCTATTCAGAGGTCATATCCTAGACTTAAAATAAACATCCATATCTCAGGAATATTCAGTGAAAATTTCATTGAAAACGGTTAATAACTCCTTCGTCCAAGGTGGGTTTCAAAATACCAGTCATTTTGACCCTTTTGACCTCGTATCTCACGAACGAGGTCGAGTTCGACTTGGCATCCACCCAGGCGTTACGGCCCACGACCCATGCATTCGACCCAGCGCGGATGCCTGCTTGTGACGCTCCATGCCGCCGTCAGTCGAAATGTCGCCGCTTGGCTGGTCGCCTATTGCTTGGTATTTGTTCGAGTTCACACGGTAACCACAGCGGTGGGGCATGGGATGGGGTTTGGTTACCATGGTAACGTTCTGCTTCATATTTCCTCATAGGAAGTTCCTATCTCCATCCGCACCGACGGTATGTGAACCCATCGCAGCGGGTGGAGTCGGCCGTGCTTTCGCGCTTGCCGATGGCTCCCGTGCTGGGGGAAGTGGGGGAAGTGGGGGAGGGGGGGAATTGGAGGGCTTAAGCCGCTGATGGAGGAACTCCAAGTCGAGTATTTTTCTCTCTCTTGAGATTGGTCCGTCGGCATGCGAGAGTCCAGTGCTGTCCTGTGCCTCCTACTTGCGCTTGACTTCGTAGTGCTCTACTCGCTCCTATAGAGCAAGGGACTAATCTATAAAATAATATATATAGACGATCGTGACTGACTGACTGACGCTAAATCTAACCATGTTTTAGAGAAGTTAGAAATCTGAAACTTTGTACACATGTACCTACTGGGATGTAGAGTTCAGAAATAAATCCGACTTCGGGCGCACATGCCCTAGGGGCACACATTTTGGGCTCGGTGGTGTAGTGGTAACATACCTGTTCCTGCACTCAGCAAGCCCGGGTTCAAATCCAGCCCGTTACTTGGCGATCTTTCTGCCTCTTATTCATTACAAGTCTCGTTTCTCTTTCCCCTCCGTAACAATACTTTTGCTTTCATAAGACGGAG
The DNA here is from genome assembly GCA_905338385.1 of Darwinula stevensoni. NCBI lineage: Eukaryota > Metazoa > Arthropoda > Ostracoda > Podocopida > Darwinulidae > Darwinula > Darwinula stevensoni. Next base: position 5,590 of record CAJPEV010006163.1, read on the forward strand.
AGACATGGAAAACTGAAACTTGGGATGGACATGCTTACCGAGAGGATGGGTTCAGGAAAAATGTAAAATTTTAGATCCATGATCTGGGAGGGGGGGGGGGGGCATATTTTTAGGGGCCGACGTTTTCATGTAATTTTTTTTTGTACTGACGTATTTAGCTAATGTGGAAAGATTCATAGGAGAAACCTAAATTGGGATGCTGCGCGCAGAAAAATTCAGACTTTGCAAGTAATTGCCCAGGGTCACACATTTCAAAGGGAGATGGTTTAAAATAATTCTTTTGCACCGGTTAAATGGAAAGCTGAAACTTTCCGTGAATATGACTACTGAGACAAGGAATTATTGAAAAATATTCAATCTCGATACATCCCCTGGGGAATTTTTTCGAAGGACGATGTTTTAAAAAATATTTGTCGTGACGAATAGGACAGAAATGGAAAGGTGAAACTTGGCACACGTATAAATGAAATGATATTATTATTATTGAGTTGAGGGAGTATTCAGCTTCCATAGTGCATCCCCTCCTGGCATAGCTTTTGGGTGCGTCGACCTTTCCAAACATGTTTTTTTCACCAGAGAAAAGGGCAAACGTATAAGACTGAAACTTGGTGGGCATGTAGTTCTCTGAGGATTGATTTAGGCTTAAAAAAAATTGTACCTCTCGGTAAAAACGCCTGAGGGCACATACATTGCAAAAGGCGGATTTTCCAGATCCAACAAAACGGCGGTCGCCTGAAAGTTTAAACTTGCCAAAGAAGAAGCTGATGGTTAGCTGAGTAAAGAAAAAATTATACTTTTATAATATATAGAGGATCGTGAGTAGCTGACTGATATAAGTAGCTATTCGCATGTTGAGTTCAGGGAAAATTCTAATTTGGCGATACATTCCATTGGGGTACACCATTTCGGGGAACATATCTTAAAATAGTTCTCTTTGCTTCAATCAAATGGAGACATGGGAAGCTGTAACTTGGTAAGAACGTGACTGGGGACGCAATGAGCTCATATGTCAAATTTCCAATTTACAAAATATTTTTTTTTTTTGGGGGGGGGGGGATCATATTTCTTGAAGGACGTAATGCTTTCACAGAATTTTTCATATCCCAGTGAATCAGGCAGAAATAGAAAAGTAGCAGCTGGCGCACGCATAACGGACGTGCTGTTGTTTTAAGGAAACGTTCAACTTTTGGTGCGTGTCTCCTCAGAGCACAGCTTTAGGGTGTGCCGCTTTTCCAAATTCCTATTTTTCCGCCAGCATAAAGAGGAAACGAATGAGGCTGAAACTGGGTGGCATGGAGTTCCCTGAGTCCACATTTCAGAGGAAATAAAGCTTTCGTTAAAACCCATCAGGGAACTTTTTTCAGTAGCATTTCACTAAAAAATTTTTTGATCCAAGGAAACAAAGACAGAAAAATTTAAACTTCCCTCAGAAATACCCGTTTGATGGCTGAGTACAGGAAAAATATTACATTTGAAATATATACCATTAGCATAGATTATAGAAGGAAGTATTTCAAAATGTATTCTGCACCCTTACAAAAAGGGACACAAGAAAAGATTTCAAGTTAGGCACAATAGAAATCATAGAGGTATTGATTTTGATGAAAATCAAGACTTTCGTCGTCATGTCACTTATTTCATTGGGGACGTGTTTGCCATTTCGCAAAGAATAAATGAATTAATCACTATCCAAGGTAATGGAGCGCCGAAGGCGCGACCATAGCGAGTTTAGTTGCCTGAAGGGCAAACAAACTCGCTAGTTTAACAAATTGTTCATTTTCCACTTTTTTTTTAGGGTGGATCCTTTTTATTATATTAACACGATATCGATTGGGCAAAACGGTAGGAAATGGAAATGTAAAAAATGGAATAGAAGCAGCCATCGAATTTTTGAATTTAGGAAAATCTTAATCTGAAACCTATCCTGTCAGGGAATTTGTAAATTAGCGGTAAGCATATTTTTAAATAGAAATTCTCTCAGTTTATTAATGTCTGTTTCTCTTATGTTAAAGAAAGTGGAACTGCCCCTTTAAAATTCGTTGCCCCTGTGGGGGGGGGGGGGGTGTACTTTGGAAAACGTATTTTTTTTTTCCCAGAGGGCCGCCATCATCGTACAAGATGTTTCCATTCCTGTACAAAGTTTCATCTCATCAAGCCTGGTAGGTCGCCGGAACCAGCGTCGGCGGGTCTCTAGGTCGCGAACGATATCGAAACGGTTTGCACTTTTCTTTTGATGTCCCATTTACAGCGGAATTCAAGCCTTGCGCTACTACTTGGGGCAGCCAGCGATATCATGAAAATCCCCAAGGATCTGCTGCTCAAATAGTACAAATACAAATAATGCAGGCAAATACAAATAATACAGACAAATACAAATAATACAGACTAATACAAATGATGCAGGCAGCGGTGTATTCTGCAACACGATTTTTTCGTTACACATTCTGAACGCTGTAATTTAAAATATATATATTTAGCGGTTTGTAAAAAAAAGCAACATATATTTATTTAGACTCGGCATGAAACGCGCTTTCCTATAGAATGTGTGACGAAAAAATTGTGCTTCCCAGACTGTTGCGTTGCTTGTATGCACAAAAGCTTTCGTTACAACCTAGCATTAAGGGGATTGGGGAGAATTAAGAGTTTCGATAAATGAAGTGCTCTGTACTTCTCCCCCTTCTAGGTTTTTCGTTGAATCTACAATGTGGTTGTGCTTCTGTTCTACAGATGGTACATGATAGCTACTTCTGCACGAATCCGAAGTTTCGCGGTCCGAAATATCGACCTTTCCCGACGCGCCGTGATGGACGTTTCTTCGTCTCGTACGGGCCGCGGTTCGTCGAGAGCATGAAAAAGATCGACGCGTGCCCGGCGAAGTGCAGGCCGCCGGATCACCAGGACTGGGAATTCTGCTGATCTCCACCCCGCTTGTCTTCCCTTCAATGTTTCGCTCGTCTTCCCCGGAATGGATCCCAAGAGCAATAAAACTTTCCACAAGCATCTTCTATCTTTCGGAATGAGGAAATGGAGTTAAGAAGGGTCATATTGAAAAGCATCAGACCTGTATTTGCGAATGCAATAGCGTATTGCAATTTAATATGCACGGAGATTTACAATTTATTCACGAAATATTCATTCGCAATGAAAAGAATATATATCTTCATATTTCCTTTTTCTCATATTGACTACTTCAAACTTCCTGTCCGATGCACGTGGACTCATCGAGGCAGCAGATGTCTTTGGTCTTCGAGATTCCCCATGTCATGAAATAGTTTTCGTTAAAGCTGCGATGAATTTCCTGGACTGCAAGGAGTCGATCGTCAATTGGCAAAATTCATGCCATTTTTCGCAAATTGCAGTCAAATGCATCTGTCTCTTATCGGAAGTTGCAAATCGCGAATGGAAGCGACTCAGGCTTGGAATTTTCTGATCGCCCGAGATCTGACGCGATTTAATATTAATGACACTGGTACTGGTTTAGTATTAATGATAATGGCGTTGGTTGTTCCACCGAGACTCTTTTGGCAATGGGAAATGTGCAGAGCAAGTTCGAAAGGACTGACATTTTTTGAAATTGCAATTTTTTCGGATTGGAAAAAATAAGATGAAATCGGCCTTTGTCGATCCGACAGCGGCCATCGACACCGTGTGGCGGAAAGACGAGAAACGAAGGGCGACGCCATCGGCGGCAGAACTGCCGAACTGCATGATGCAACACCGGAAGCCATCGACTAAAGCTCAAAATTTGTTTATAATTTATTTCTCATTGTATGCTTTTTAAATAGTTTGGAACGGATTTAAATGCCTCCAGGGCGTTTTAAAAAATCCGAACGGACTGGAAATCACGTAAATTTTTTTTGGCTTCCGTTGCGTTTCCGTTCCGTTCCGTTGCGTCGATGGTGTCGACCTATCGACCTGCAGCTTCAGGGCTACCTCGAGGGGGGTAGGCCAACGGATCGTGTCGTACAGCCTCTTCGGGTCCGACGGTGGCAGGGCAACGGCGGTGTTCGAAGGACTTCTTTCTGTAATTGCCGAAGGCGTCAGGGCTCAATATCCAGGTCGAGTTTCGGTGTTACGTTCGGGTTGAACTCGATCTGGCGATAAACTGGAATTTTTTAAATGGGCAACTGCAATAATTAATTTTGACTTCATTGGAGAAAATTCAGTTTTTTTCTCGCCATGATTTGGTTGCCATGTCCACTTCGCAAATGACAGAGAAAATGAGAGGCTGTCGCTAATTCTAACCATTTTAAAAGTGAAACAGAAACCTGGACTTGGTTCACATGCAACTATTGAGATGCCGAGTTCACAGAACTTACTTCTAAGGTACACAGTGCACAGTGCACAACATTGTTGGGGGGAGGTAATTTTGGCCATCGTTGGCCTGGATGGTCGATCCAGTTCTCTTGGAATATCTGAAGGCTGAAGTAACACCATTCACTGCGTGGGGCGATCGAAAAGGTCTAAGACTGAGGCACTTCCTTTTGCAATACACCTTTTTTATGTTCATTATAAGAATTTTCTTTTATCATTACAGGGGTCTTTGATGGTGACTGGCAAAATTTCATCATATACGTCAATATGATGACAATTCATCATTGCTTTCGTGTCACTTTTTTTTACCCCTTTCAAACGCCCAATTGGCAGCACATAGNGTCACTTTTTTTTACCCCTTTCAAACGCCCAATTGGCAGCACATAGAAAAATATTCATAGATGCTATACTTAAATGAGAAACATGATGAAATTAACGAGTCACCATCAACGACATCTGTCGTAATGATAGTAATTTCTCACGATGAAAGTAAGAAAGGTTTATTGCATCTGGAAGTGCTTTAGGCTTAAAGCTTTTTCTTTTCTATCGTACCTGCGTACGTGTGAAAATGAAACGTCTTATCTTACCCGAGCGTATCTCTTTGTCGATGGTACCGCGGGGGAAAATAAATTCAGGATTTCTGAACCTCCCTTGCATCTCAGCCTTTGAGACGTGCGTTTCTTCGTTGCTTCGCTCGATTCGATGGCAAGGCGTCGACTGAGATGGATGATTGCGGTATCGATAAGACGCTTATACATTAGGTTTGTTCTGATTTTTTTAATCCCATAAATCGAACCGCCGGCATGCCGAGGACCACTGCTAACTCTCTCGTATGCTTATTTTAACTTCTGTCGCTCCTCTCCCTCTTCCCATCAAGAAGTTCCTACCAGAAGGCAAAGTTATCAGCAGTGGATCCTAAATTCTGGAGATTTACGAGTCTTTGTGACTTCGACTCGGGGCAACCTGTCACCTGTGAGCATGTGATGACCTGCAGCGTCAGAGAGACCTCAATTTTCCTTGGTTAACATGTATGAAGTTTTTGAATACCCATTTATGGAATTTTTTATGGTGTTTCATGGGTTCATGCGAATTGCGATGCTTAACGAGCAGCAACCTGATGATGAAGCATCTGGCTGATGCTTGTAGCTGATGCATACATCTCAGTTAGCCAACATCGATCAGAAACTTGCAATCTCTTTGTCCTTAACGATGGCGCGAAACTCTTCCCCTTCTTTAAGAAATTCCCCAATTTTCCCCTAGCTTACCTCACTAGAATGTGAGTTCCGAAAATAAAAATTCGTTTCCTGAGAGATTTTCATTAGAGATTGAGGATGGAGCGCTTTGCTTCCTAAAACTATGGCAGTTTCTTTAAAGACTGGTTTCACGGAGTGAGT
>CAJPEV010006165.1:0-11292 GCA_905338385.1 Darwinula stevensoni
CAATTCCGATTATATCCAACTGAAAATATCAAAATACCCAAGATGTCTCAACGCATCATACTAGCAAAGCCCGCCAAAACTCATCTTTTTCCCGAAGAGAAGACCGACATCTATATTCACAATCGACATCATGGCGACCTTGCTGTTGGAAGAAGCTTATCAACATTGAAGGACGGAAAAGTGCATGTCCTCTGTCTCAACCTCACAGACCAAGATATTTTGCTGAAACCTAGGCATACTATAGCCTACGGATCCTATTTTTATTACGATCCTCCAAAGCAGATCTTTGCCATCAATAAAGACAAAGAACGGATCCATGGAAAGACCGAACAGCAAAACATTGACAAGCTAATTGAGGAAAACCTGCGACATTCGGAATGCCCTCAACATCTCATGCCAAAAATGCGGACATTACTTCAAAAATACAAGAAAGTACTGGCACTGAAAACTGACAACCTTGGACTTTGTGAAATCTACCAAGCGGATATACCTTTGGACACACCAACTCCAATTTATACGCGACAATATCCGATCCCTTTTGGGATGCGTCCTCTCCTGGCTGAATATGTTGAAGAATTATTGGACCAAGAAATAATTAGGCCATCCAAAAGTCCTTACAACAGCCCAACCTTAATGGTTAAGAAAAAGGATGGAGGCTGGCGAATGGTCGTGGATTTTAGGCGTCTCAATGATCACGTTATCACGGATCCCCATCCATTACCGCGCATAAATCAAATTTTTGAAGAACTTGGAAGTGCTCAATTTTTTACAGCACTGGATTTATTGCATGGTTTCTACAATCTCAAGATCCGTGAAGAAGAACGCTGGAAAACTGCCTTTTCGACACCATTAGGACACTACGAATTCATCAGGCTACCAATGGGACTGAAAAATAGCCCTTCAATTTTCCAACGCCTTATGAATTTAGTGTTGGATGGATGCCTCGGAATTTACGCCTACATATACATCGACGACATTGTCATCTACTCCAAGGATGCTGAACAGCATTACAAACATTTGGACGACATTTTACGACGGCTAGATAAAGCTGGACTCAAAGTTAAATTCAGCAAGTGCCAGCTATTCAGAACACAAATTGAATACCTCGGATTTTTAATCAGCAAGGAAGGAATCAAAGTTAATCCGGAAAAGGTCAAAGCCATACAAAACTTCCCTATACCCAAGGACGTCAAGGGGATCCAAGCCTTTTTGGGATTGGTCGGTTATTTCCGATCATACATAAAGGATTTTGCCATACGCGCTCGACCCCTATATGACCTCCTAAAAAAGGAATCTACTTTTAACTGGACTTCAGCTCAACAAAAAGCAATGAAGGATCTCCAAAACTGCATGCTGTCTGCACCTATCTTATCCTTCCCGGATTTTTCAAAAGAGTTCATTCTCACAACGGATGCCTCAGCATTAGCCATCGGAGCTGTCCTCACTCAAAAAGAGGGCAGAAAAGAAGTTCTCATAGGCTGTGCATCAAGAACTCTCAACCAAGCTGAACAAAACTATCCAAATACTGATCGAGAAATTTTGGCAGTGTTCTACGGAGTGAACCAATTTCGATCATATTTATGGGGACATCATTTTGTGATAAAAACGGATCACATCGCTATTCCGTACCTCAGCCGTCAACGACAAAACGACAGCCGCAGAGCAATCACATGGTTTACGACACTAAATGAATACTCCTATCGGGTGGAATACAAAAAGGGATTGCAAATTCCCCATGCTGATGCTCTAAGCCGTTATCCACCTACCATCAATCATTTATGTGCCTACCTATCACCTTCTCTGCAAAACGACAACCTGCTGCCATATATTCCAACAACCATTATTCGACAAGAAACAAAGAAAGTGGCTCAATTACCAATGGGAGCCCAATATCAACATAAGGACGACATGATATGGAAAGACGAAAAAGGAGAGTGGAAATTATGGATCCCTCCTAATTTACGTCATCACATCATCCAACTACATCATGATCCTCCATCAAAAGGACATGCAGGTGTCGACCGTACCACCTACTCAATCAAGCTCAACTTCAATTGGACAAATATGGAAAGGGATATAGCGGATTACATCCGTTCTTGCCCTGTGTGCCAACAGGCAAAAAACTATTCGCATAAAACCCCATTTTTATCAACGGGGATCCCTACCGAGTGCTTTTCAGACGTCAGCATTGACGTTGTGGGACCAGTACCCGCTAGCCGCAAAGGTTACCGGTATATTCTGGTCACCCAAGACAGACTCTCCAGATGGATCGTATTCTCGCCAATGGCTGAGGCTTCGGCGGCAACCACCGCTAGATTATTTGTTAGCGATTGGGTTTGCCTCTTTGGAGCCCCCAAGAGAATTCTCACGGATCGTGGCACTAACTTTGTCAGTGCTATTTTTCGCGACATGGCAAAATTCCTGGGAGCAAAAGCACATACTACAACAGCTTATCGTCCACAAGGAAATGGGCAAAACGAACGTGCCCATCGAGAACTTCATGAATATTTGTCAATTTACCTCGACCCAGAAAATCGATCCTCATGGGACGAATTATTGAAATTTGCTGCTTGGGTCCACAATTCAGCAAAACACGAGGCCCTGCAGATGTCACCGTTTGAAATGGTGACAGGAACAAAGCCTCGTCTCAATTGGATCCCAACTTTTTCTGACAAAAATGCAGCTACCCATCAAGACAAAGTGATACATCTCAATGACATCAGGACAAAGGCCCAAACCGCCATCAGAAAAGCGCAGTCTACTTATCTGCAAAGACTCAACAAGCATCGAACAGGACAACAATATTCTCCTGGAGACAAAGTGCTCATTCGACGACATGATCTCTCGACATACATTGGACGAAAATGGTCTGCAAAATACAAGGGACCATATTCCGTCCTCGAAAAAATCAATGATGTCGTAATCCGAGTCCAGGATGACAAAAACCCAACTTGGACTGATGTAGTTCACATCAGCTACGTCCGTCCATACATACAAAGAGAAACAGAAGACCCGGACAACGTCGAATTTCAAGCAGAATTAACCCCTACATCACCAGATCCCTCGAGGGATCCCTCATCTCTTTCTACACCTTCACCAACCATCAAGGAGGACCTTGATTTTTCTTTTACTGCCGGTGATAAACCTCATCAACTTCCTGCTGATCATGACGCTGATTCCAACATATGTCCTGACCAACCACCCGACCAACCGTTTGAAAAATCTATTCCTGACGACGACATCTTTGTATCCGCCAATAATACAATGGATACACCCGACAACAGTGCTGCTGCCCACAATGATGACAACAATACTGCTGTCAACGATGCCATCACCGTCATCCAACCGCTGGCAAACACTACCCCAAGCAGGCCCAGTTTCTTCAAAACCATCAAGGACGTGGCCCAAGGCGTCACCCACGAATTTGGCCGCTTGTTTGCTCCTGATTCCGACTACAGTCTACCTACTCTGACGGACCAGCCTTCACCATCTGCTGCCAGCACCCCAAAACATCAATCTCCTGCCACATCAGTTCCTGATTCTACACCCGTTCCTGTTAACTCTCCTGACACTGATGCTGACACTACAATGCGACCGTCTCGATCCACTACACGCAGCTCGGACCGGAAAAAGCGAAAGCATGCTCCTGATCGTTTCCTGTCACAGGACGCAAATTCTCCCGGTCATCAAACTCCAATCCGACGAGCTCAAGGTCTCACCAGGCTGGACATTGACCCAGCAGCAGTAGACCCATCACGCATACTTCCGCAACGCACGCGCAGTCAAGCGAGACGAGCTCAAGAACAAGCGCCTGTTGCTGCCCGCACCAGAAGCGCCCAGCGGAAACAACAATCCAAAATATTCCACCTACATTTCCCACCAAACACTAGTCTATCATCAGCTTTTGCCCAGCGAACATCGACAAAAAAATGCTGAAATATCTTTTTACTTATTGGTGCAAAATTAACATTGTCATTTCTCTCACCATTTCTGATATCAGTGAAAGTGACAAAGGTGTAATCAACAATAGCATTCGATCAAATAAAAATTCCCCAATACGTAATTTCCCTGGAAATGTGGGAGTAACTTTAGAAGACCTATATCCCATCTGTACTCCCTCCAAATTTTGGATCATAAATACCCCAATCCAAATCGGAACTCTTTATTCCAAAGCAAAAGGAATTTCCGACCAAATCCAGGATCTAATCCAACGTCAAACCAAAGCTAATGAAACCACCACCTCCTCAAATCCTTTTAATATACTCGTTGAAGCAAAAAACGATTTATCAGAAACATTGCAAAAATTCAGTACTCGAATAAAAGCAATACCCGCAATATTTCCTCACGAACCAGCATACCTCAATTTGTTGCCTACCATAAAAACATTGGACAACGAAAAACAATCCAAACATAAAATAATTGACCCTTCTTTTCATTTCCAAACTGATAACAATCAGATGAACATCACCAAGGAATTGGCCAACCAACTTAGGATTCCATTCATTAACAACCCCGAGAATAACAATAAAATACTCAGCCTGAGTACCGAATTAGCCAGAACAATTCAGACTTTTCAACAATTACTAAGCGACATAAATTCAATCCTCAATTTCCGATATCCTTCAAATATTCTCTCTGACCTGGAAATCTCCAGTAGCATATCTACTATCCTTACCACCGAAAAACAAACTCTCATTCCCTTAATGACCAGAAATGAGATCCTCTCCAGCATATTAACCAATCCGTTGACCTTTGGACATGTCTCTCAATGTCCCTCAGATCTTGCTGCCAATAGCACCTGTTCTCTCCAAATTTCTTTATTTATTCCTATCATCAAGAATTCTGATCTCTATTTTTTATCGCGAGTTCATTCTTTCCCAGTGGCACAAGAAAATTATCTGGGTTCCCCCATATGGAAAAAGGCCCAAATTAATTACCCTTATTTAATTTCCCAAGGAGCAGAACATTTCGGATTATATTCCCACGAATTACCCTCATGTCTTTCGTCCTTTACTTTTTCTAAATGCCGAATTTGCAGATTTAATTACCCCCTATCACAACCCACTGATCCCTGTGTACAAACCATACAAAGCGGATCACAAGATGTGGAAATCCAAGAAAAATGCATTTTATCAAAAACAGAAAATCCTAACAATACTGTGGTTCAATTGGACATAGATGAATTTGCATATACGGACATTAACAAAGGTCGGATCACCCAATATTGCATGGCCTCAGAAATTAATAAGACTTTAGCTTCTGAACATTCTTACGAATTACCATATTCTGGTATTTTGTATTTCAAACCTAAATGCCGATATACAATTGTCAATGGACCTTTTAAACAAATGGTTCCTCAACTAGATGACATCGAAATAAATGCGGTTGAAGAGATTCCATCCTCTCAAAACGACAGAAAACAAATTTTAGAGGATCTCACCACTTTACAGTTACATTTCCAACAACATGGATATATTTACATGATAATAACCACTGTGCTTACTCTCACCGGACTAGCTTGTATTATTTACCTCTGCTATGCAAAAATCCGATATGTCCTGAAAAATCGTAATACCATTGTGTCCAATAGCGCCACTGTTGAATTACTCCCCCGCAGAGCCAACTTATATCCCAAAGTCGAAATGGCCATCAATCCAACTACTGGTGTCTTGTCAATTGTATGAACCAATTTTTCCTGTCAGTACATACCCTGTATGTGTGCCAAAGCCAGATTTATTATCCCTGTGGATATACCCCTGTTCCTATTTTTCTTTTACCCCTGTATTTTTTATTACCTCCTTTTTCCCTGTTTGAGAAAAACAAGAAGACAAGAAAATTTCAGTTTCAACCAATTTTATTTCCGACCGATAACGAACAAATTCAAAACGACTGTACAAATACCCGCACTTCGCAAAAAGGGTACAAAACTGAAAACCGTACCGAAAAAAGATTCACCCGATGATTGCCGACGAAAAAAGTAACTCAATGATTGCCCGAACGGTAAACACAAACGCAAAAAACTTTGGCTTCCTCATACCAAGCCACAACCGATTTTTCCGAATTTCTATACAACAAAAAAGTCTTAACGATGCCCGAGAAAGTTCACACTAACAACTCAGAATTGCCCGCTGTCTCCCCCAACGGGATACTCAGGTCCAAAAGATCCACTGGAGGTATCTCCATAATATCCGTGGCTGGTGTAGGAGGCATACGAAGGTGTTGGTCCAACCATGTCCACACCCGTTGAATGAAACTCCACTGCAAAGAAGGAAAACCGGAAGAAAAATTTAGAAAACAGCCATTAAATTATTTTTCTAAAAATATTCACCATTTCCAAAACTGGAGACTGACATGTCCGAAAAACTCTGAACAAACTGATCGATCTCCTCCATCAAATCATTCTCATTTACATGAGCACACTCTTCCTGTGGTTTTTCTTCCACTTCATATTTCTACGAAAAAGCAAAAAAGTTTTCTTTTAAAACTGCCCCGCTATTTTTACCTTGGCTGAAAAAAGGATGTCAAAAAGCAAACCAACCTTTAAATAAATTTGACGGACTATCCAAGCGAAGAAGACGACGATGGATAAAATCCCAGATCCTCCACAAATCACGATGAGGAGTGACAGCACAGACCCGTTGTCCAAATCCGTCTCCAACACTGCCTTGCCATCCTTCACCCTGATGGTCATCTCTGGGACGAATGACGTCACCTCCGACAAATCCAGGCCCGATCCAGCAACACGATGACGGACAACTGCCTCCGTCGTCACCGTGGTCACTTGTGTCACTCGTGACACCGCGTCCAGCAACGACGTTGTCGGAGGCGCCCCAGTGCTGCTGCTGAGAGGCAAACACCACGCCCAGGGCGCCACAACATCCTCCAGGCCGTCCCGACGTCCGAAACACTGGACTTCATGCTGCAACTTCACCTGCTATAAGAAGAAAAGAGGAACAATGAATTCACCAAACTTCATTGTACCACATCTTCTTCTTACCTTCAACCGCCTGAGCCTAACACAATCAAGAAACATCTCGCTACCAACAAAGGTTACCTTCCTGTCGAAGTCCAGCGCCAGAGCCACGTCGTCAGCACAAACATCATCGCATACCAACTCCATAGAGTCCGGTACACAACGAGATTTGACGACGTCCACAGACGCAGCCACAACCAGCAACAGAAAGAACACCTGCACGAGAACACGCAATCAATCAACTATGTCAAGACTGATTCGCGTATCACGTACCTTCAACAGCGAAACCATTTTTTTTGGATACTTTTATTTTTATCGACTTTACGTTCGCGACGAACAGCTACCTTTTATTTTTCTCTTCCGCGAAAAAAACGAAATCGCCGAACCAAGATGCCTAACGAAAAGATCCCCCTATGTTTAACGAAACAAAACAGTTTAAAAAATTTTAACGCCGAGAAAAACTCCGCGAAACATGCTGTCGACGCAACCCTAAAAAGACACTCACACCAAACCTGGACATGTCGATCCGGTCGACCTCCGATTGGCACTGCCAGCCAACTTGTCGAAATCCACCGGCTTCCAAGGGTTCGCTTGCGCCTCACGGCCTTGACGCCCCCCTTCCTCAGAAGCACGGCAATAAATTCTCGACACTTGTGCACTTGCGCGACAGGAAACGAGCACGGCGCTTTTGTTTTGCTAAACGACTTAGCTGTCGAACTTTTCCTGGAACGCTCTTATTTATCGCACTTTGAGAAAAAGGCATGGCAACCTTTTTCTTTATTGCCCAGGGTGAGTTGTTATCCTGCAGAAATACTCGACAATATGTTTCGAGTTTCTTCTCTTTTAATTTCTTCTCCAAGCTAGATGAACATGGGAAGAAAACTTTCCCATGAATATCTTTTTCTCCTTGTTTTGGTTCAACGACTTTCGTGCTTGCCTGACTCAGATACGCATGACCCATTTTATCTTCAGGCTCTCATTTACTGTTCCTTTTCCTGTTGACAGTTATTTACGGTAATTGATGCTTCACCGAATTTCGGCTTCTACTATTCCGAATAATAATTCCTGAGCTAGTTTCTGAGCTACACATCCTGGTTCCGAAACCTGGATATGCACCACTGAATCCAAGAAAGATGTCATGAACCCAATAGTCTAGAAGCTATATAAACTCGAGTCATTTCCCGAAATCCCCAGAAGAATCCCACTAGAGAATCGAACCTGACTCTCGCGATTATTCTCAGGAAGACTTGCAATACTTTAGCAAGACTTCTTTATATTGTCTTGACTCTGCTTGCGTGACTGTTGTATGAAAAATACGAGTGTGATTCTGTGTATCAAATAATAGAAATATATTGTGCAGTCATATTTTTGAAACATTGTATTTATTTATTGACGCGACCAAAGAGAATATTTTATCAAGCAAGTTAAGATAACAAAATTGGCGCAGTCGGTAGTCTTAACTGTTACGTTATCCGACATTCTTTTCATTTTTGAGAGGGGTGAGTTACCCTCTTTTCCTCTTGTGTGTTCAATTGAATTGATTTTTACCAGTGACCAAATTCTCGAACTCCGAGAGCAAGTACCTCGCGTGGTCTCCTCTCCGCGACAAAAGGAGTACCCAGATTGTCAGATTTGACCAGATTGGCAAATTGACTGGCAAGTACCTTTTCTATCATTACCAACCCTCCAACCTCTGCATCTGAAAAATCAATTGGAGCCCAAGTAAGTCATTGATATATACATATATTGTGTTATCGTATAGTGAAAAGAAAACGAAAAAGTGTATATTTATATTGCGCATATCGAGTGTTGAATATTCCCGCGGAAGGGCACCAAGAAAGGTAGCCAAGAGAAAGAAAAGAAAAAGTTATTTTTGAAGAAAGGAAAAATAAAAAGTGAGAAACAAGATTTCTGGAAAGAAAGTCTTGTGATTTTTGACTATTCCTGAGAGACGTCTCAGAAGGCTTTAAGAGGCCAGGAAAAAAGGCTAAAAAGCAAAACAGAGAAAGTTTTATCTCTAAGCAACTCCTTTTTTAAGGAAAGTAATTTTTGAAGGAAACTAATTTTGAAGGAAAGAAAGTGAGAAATATTTCGAGATAAAAATGTCTGACGCATATGAGGAATTCCGTGAATTCGCGCGTCTCCCTGCTGCTCAACAAGTGCTAAAGGCAGAGCAGAAGATCAATTATTTTGACCAGCAAATAGCTGCAGTACAGCAAGAATTGGCTCAGCCCAACACTACGGAGCCAAGAAAAATTACCTTAACGAATTTACAAAAAGCGCACGAAGCCGCTAAGAAATATTGGACTGATCTCCATAAAGATCTCAGACCAACAGTACAGGCGATGCAGGAGTCATCAGCCCTGCTGGAAGGAATCCAAGCCAAAATTCTGTCTCAACTCAATGAAAATGAGGCAGAACAGAAAAGAAGGGAATTGAACGAGATGATGGGATTGAAAGAATCCTACCTCAAGAACGACATCTCTGCTGAACAGCTACAAAGACCAAGTGCAGCGGAAGCACTATTCTTTCAAATGAAAACAAGAAAAGAAGATGGACCAGTTGGCAGTATACAAGTTACAACCTCCATCATAAACAACATTCCTATTTTTACAGGAGACGAAAAACAATCCTGGTTCGAGTGGTGGACAATATTCAAATTATCCATCACTGATTGCAACATTTCGAACAGCCAATTAAAAACACTCCTATTGCAAAAGATACAAGGACCAGCTAAGAATTTTCTCCTGGGAATACCTGGACTATTAGAAAAAGACTATAGGTACATTATTCAACAACTACAAAACATGTACCAGGATAAAACAATCAATGGAGGAATAAGGGATCTCCAAAGGATCACTCAAGGAGCTAACGAAAGAGTGCGTGATTTTGCCTCTCGAGTTAGACGAGTGGGAAACCAAATGCTGGGCGAATTGCCTAGTGAATTGAAGATACTCAGAAGAGAAGGCGACGAACCTGCCATTACATCCAACCTGATGTATCGAGAAGAATTACTACAATACCAAGGAAGCAAAAAACTTCTCGACGATCTGATGAAGACCTACTTTATCCAAGGATTAAGACGATCTATTTATGCCAGATTCCCAGTAATCCCGTCGACATTGGATCATGCAGTTGAAATGGCCATGAACATCGAGTTATTACAAACCAGGATCAGAGGATCCGAGGATTACGACGTTTACCAAGTGCGAAAAGGAATGAAAAACCTGAACACCTTTGGACTTCAAGACTCTGAAAGAGAAACAAGATCGTGTTACACTTGTGGAAAAGTGGGACACCTCCAAAAGGACTGTTTCCGAAATAAGAAGCCACAAGAAAGAGGAGAAAGGAAACAAGTTGGCTTCTCAAATCGTATGCCATCTTATCACAACAACCATCGAAATAGAGGAGGATCTTCCAATAATCGTTCTCGACCTCAAAGAAGACCTTCTACCCCGTCCAGGACAAACCAATCCAGAAATCACAGCAGATCTCCATCAAGAAGCCCTCATCCTCACAGACGAGCAAGAAGCAAGAGCCCTTTTTCAGCAAATAACACCCGAAAAACAAGAGAAGGGGAAGAGGATCTCCAAAGCAAATATCAACCCTACGGATATCCTAACAATAACCGAAACGTACATCACCTAACTGAAGATCATCTATCTCTATCAGAAGATGAAGAAACAGATTTTATGTTTACGGCTGAAGAATGCTCAGACTCGGGAAACGAGTACTGACCGGAGTTTCGTCCAAAGAAGCCCCACAGAAACTACCGGTCATCCTAATCTCAACAACCGCTGCCAGTGTACCCATTAAATTCTTGGTAGACACTGGAGCAGAAGTATCCCTGATATCCTCAACAATCTTGGATCCCACTATTTACCTTGATTCAACAACCTCAACAATCTCGACCTTAGAAGGAAACCAAGTACCTTTGATGGGAGAAATTTGGACTGAATTGTGTTTAGCAAAACCCATCAAGGTCCATTTTCTTGTCACCGAACTAAGACAAGTAGGATTTGAAGGTATTTTGGGAAACGACATATTGAAGAAATTACACGCCATCATTGACTACCCAAGAAATCTGATCCAGCTAAATCACCAAAGGATACCTTTCTTTGCCAAGCAAAATTCAAAATTCCAATTCAAGAGACTTTTTCACGCCACCACAAAGGATCCTGAAGAAACACATCAATTCCGATTATATCCAACTGAAAATATCAAAATACCCAAGATGTCTCAACGCATCATACTAGCAAAGCCCGCCAAAACTCATCTTTTTCCCGAAGAGAAGACCGACATCTATATTCACAATCGAC
>CAJPEV010006167.1:0-11288 GCA_905338385.1 Darwinula stevensoni
TCTAAACAATGTAATTTTATTTTTGTATAGTTTTTAAATTTTAGTACAAAAAAGTATAAAAATATAAAATATTGATAATAAATATATTACACATTTTAATAATTTAAATATATTACATTTTATACCACAAAACTTAGATTACATATATAATGATCAAATTATCAATTTTTTATGAATTAAAAATAATCTAATAACTTAATAATCAATAACTTATTACATAACCCCAAACGGCACAAAAAAGGGTCGTTGAAACCCGAAATCTCAACGCCCCTAATTATCACATTTTTTCACACTTAGTTTGTGGTTCAAAAAACCGTAGAGCGAAAGCTACAGTCAAAAATTAATGATTTACCATGGATAAGGATAAAGACCATAAAGTATCTATTTTTGAATCAATATTGTGCAAATCTTGGTCAAGTGCATTTAAGGTATCCCAATAAAATTCCTGTAGCGAGTCCTGCCCGTATCCATTATCATCGGTGTTATGTTCTCCTTTAAGTGGCATTATTAAATTACTTTTAACCGTTATTAATTTTTGCTTACTTGCTGCTAATAATTGTAATTGACGTTTTACTTCTTTTGGTGGTTCGAATATTTTAGCTTTAGTTGTATGTTTCATGGCATATATAGCCAAGTTTGCAGCGGCTATATTTTGCGGAAACGTGCCATTGATTTGGTTATCATGCAGCCAAATATTGGATCCGCGTTTACTCAAGCATTGGTAAAGCGGTGTTCTGTGATGAGCACTCCTAATATAAAAAAGCGTATCTTCACATTGGCAGTTCAAATTTTCTAAATCTTTGAGCATCAATTCGCATCCTGCATGGTTGTTGGGATAACGCTGGGTAGCAACGATTTTATGGTCAGATGCAAGTGCCATTTCAAATTGATGGTTTTCGATTTGAATACCGATATAGTTGGTATAATGAAGGCGACGAGCAATCGGCTGCCAAAGGGTGAATCCACCATTTAGATTGACCGCTTTGTAACCATGATTGACCAAAATGCGACAGGCATTGTATGAACGAAATCCTACTCTACAAAAAACAATATATGTTTTATTTTTATCTAAATGATTCAAATTATCTCTTAAAACATCTAATTCAATATTTTCGGCACCCGGAATAGTGCCTTCCTCAAATTCGGCAGGTGTGCGCACATCTAACAAAACATGATTTCTTTGCTGCAGCAATTCGTCTAATTGATGATATTCGACTTGCTCCACCATACCTGTTAGCATATTTTCTGCTAAATAACCAACAATGTTCACAGGGTCTTTGGCTGAGTTATAAGGTGGTGCATAAGCGACTTCTATTTCTTGCAAGTCATAAACGGTCATATTGGCTATCATTGCCGAAGCAATAATATCAATTCGTTTGTCAACTGATTTGGGACCAATGGCTTGAGCGCCCAAGATATTACCTTCTCTGTTAAAAAGGAGTTTTAAAATCATATCTTGAGCTTCAGGGTAATATCCTGCGTGATCCAAACGATTAATCGTGGCAACTTCGTAAGGGATTCTATTTTCTTTTAAAAAACGTTCATTTAAGCCTGTTGCAGCTACGGTAAGGTCAAAAATTTTGACGATAGATGTGCCCAAACCTCCTTTGAAGGCTCTTTTACGAATGCCCAAAATATTATCAGCCACCAATCGCCCTTGACGATTTGCCAACCAAGCCAGTGGAATAATGGCTGGTTTTCCGTGTACTAAATGTTTTATTTCGATAGCATCACCTACGGCGAAAATATCGGGGTCATCTGTTTGGAAATATTCATTTACAAGGATACCACCTTTTTTTCCGATGCTTAAACCTGCATCAGATGCTAATCTTGTGCGTGGGCGCACACCAGTAGCCACAAAAATAGCATCTACATCTAAAATTTTTTTATTTTTTAAATATACCTTAGATGCGCCATTTGTTGTCACAATTTTTTCAATACCAGTTTCTAAATGCAATAAAACCTCTTTTTTTAGCAGTTCTTCATGTATGCGCACAGCAATTTCGATATCAACTGCTGCCATGACTTGCTTTCCATGTTCAATTAAATGCGTTGTAATGCCCGCTTCTACTAAGTTTTCCGCAACTTCCAAACCTATATAACCACCTCCAATTACCAAAGCGTTACCTTTGTGCGAGGCATTGTTAGCTAAAGTTGCCATTGCACCGTCTAAATCTTCGATGCTGCGCATAAAATGATAGCCCGCTTCTCGAAGCCCAGCTATAGCAGGTACGTTAGGCTCTGCTCCTGGCGAAAGCAGCAAAATGTCGTAAGATTCTTCATAAACTTCGCCGGTAATGAGGTTTTTAGCTTCAATTCGTTTTTTCTGTCGATTAATTTTTATTATTTCAGTATCTACACGAACATCAACGTTGTAACGAGATTTGAATGATTCAGGCGATTGAAGTAATAATTTTTTGCGTTCAGGAATAACGCCACTTAGGTGATAGGGCAAGCCACAATTGGCAAAGCTCACATAGCCACCTCGTTCAAACATAACAATTTCGATGTTTTCACTTAAGCGGCGAAGACGTGTCGCGGCAGTAGCTCCCCCAGCTACGCCTCCGACGATGACGATTTTCTTCATAGTTTGGTAGTTTTTGTTAAAAAATTAAAGTTTTTCTATAGTTTTTCTATGGTATTAGCGTATCTGTTTTAGTGCACAAACCACCGTTTTAACTTTATTTTTAAAAATAACAATACATAAGCTATCAGCAGCCTCTACGCTGGTAGCCATAAAATTTTTTCAAAAATAACTTTGGGACGGCGTTTTAGGATTGAAACAGCAGACCACTTCTAAAAATAGTAACTCGAATTCATAGAAAATCGAGCTCCTAATTTTAGGCAGTCCGAACAACAGAACAAAATAGCTATGGATTTCGTGCAAAGATATGAAAAAAAAAACGATATTCAAATATTATTTTATCCGTAAAAGAAGTGTTTTGATTAAAATAATAAACTTGGCTCAACTTTCAAATTGTGGAGCTATTGATAATCAATGATTTAAATAAAATTTTAATCTTTTGATTTAAAAATAAGTTTTAGGTTTCTCCATTCATCAGTTATGAGTGCTCTATCCAGTTTAATTTATCCATTTCTCTACAAATTTGCCCTTCATCCACCAAGAACGTTATCGCACGAAGTACCTGATTTTTTTGGTTAGGTGAAAAATCAACCAATATTTCTTGTATACTCCATGGCTGTTGGGATAGTTTTTGTTTTATTTTTTCTTTAAAATATTCAAAATCCGTATTATTTAAGTCAGATTTGGTGCGCCCAATACACACATCGCACACGCCACAGGTAGAACTATCCTCTTCACCAAAATAATCTAATAATTGTTGGCTACGACAAAAAGCCGTTTCTGCGTAAGCAATAGCTTTAGAAATGCGATATGCAAAACGTTTTTTGCGCATTTGATACATTTTTTGGTCTATTTCAAGATTACGTGCATCGACGCGTTCGCGCAAAAAAGTCAGTTGAGCGCGATCTTTTTGGGGGCGATATTGCACCATACCATCTCGGTGCATGATATGAATCGCTTGTATCAAATCTTTGGTCGTCATTTTCAAAAATTTGGCAAGTTGATATTCATTTATAGGCGCGAGTTGTTGAAAAATACCTTGATAGGTGCGCAAAATAATTTTAATAATATTATCTAATCGTTTATTGCGCAACTGATAGTCGTACAAAGTTTCTCTATCCACTACAATATGTAACATAGACGGGATAAAAACGGCCTCAGAAACGGCAATCCAGCCTGCTTGCTCCAAAATTTTGAGGCAACTCAACGTTTTTAAAGATTCTAATTTAAAATTTTGACAAAATTCGGCAATATCAAAATCAAAACTTTCGCCCATACCGCCCCCAATAGCTAACTGATAATAGCTGCCTAAGGCTTGGTAAATTTGGCGTAAACTGGGCATATCGGGGAACGAAATTTCGTAACTTTGCTCCAGTGCGAGTTTATCTGTTTTATTGTAAAGCAAAACTGCATAAGCCCGCTTTTCATCGCGCCCCGCACGCCCTGCTTCCTGAAAATAAGCCTCTAAGCTGTCAGGTAGATGTAGATGAATAACGGTGCGCACATCAGGCTTATCAATGCCCATACCAAAAGCGTTGGTGCTAACGATAACGCGGATTTTGCCCGAAGTCCACCCATTTTGTTTTTCTGAACGTTCTTCGTTGCTCAAGCCCGCGTGATAAAAATCGGCAGAAATACCTTCTTTTTGCAAAATCAAAGCCAACTCTTTTGTTTTTCGACGATTTCGGGCATAAACAACACTTGTGCCTGGCACTTTTTTTAAAATATCAATGAGCTTAGTTTCCTTGGTTTCTTCGTTTAATACAAGATAGGTTAAGTTGGGGCGAGCAAAACTTTTTTGTAAAACATTGTTTTTTCTAAACAATAATTTTTCCTGAATATCTATCACAACTGTTTTGGTTGCTGTGGCGGTCAACGCTAAAATAGGCACTTGGGGCAAAAATTCGCGCAATTCGGCAATTTGGAGGTAAGATGGACGAAAATCATAGCCCCACTGCGAAATGCAATGTGCTTCATCAACCGCTAAAAGATTGACTTTCATGCGTTTGATACGTTCTCGGGCAAGGTCGGTTGTTAGGCGTTCGGGCGAAAGGTATAAAAACTTGAGTTGCCCATAAACAGCATTATCCAAAATTCGGTCAATATCTTTGTAGTGCATACCCGAATAGATGGCCTCAGCGGCAATACCTCGCGCTCGGAGATGATATACTTGGTCTTTCATCAAGGCAATCAGAGGCGAAACGACGATGCAAATACCTTCACGACACAATGCAGGAACTTGAAAACATAAAGACTTGCCGCCACCTGTGGGTAGTAATGCGAGGGTATCATTATTATCCAAAACAGACTGAATTATCTCTGCTTGAAGTGGGCGAAAGGCAGGATAACCCCAATATTGGCGAAGTATATCAAGCGGATTAGTGGTCATCGTCTAAATCAAAATTTTAAAGAATGAGGGGCAAAAATACACCAAAATTTTAAAATTCTGATTTAGACGCAGTTGATTTAATTATTGGTCAGCAATGTCGTCATGGCTTCCGTCTTCATTTTCACCAATTAAGGTTATTTTTAGCATGTTTGTCCGATAGCGTTTATGTAAGGGCATACTACCTGTGTTCACGATGATGTCTCCTAATTTAATTACATCAGATTTTTGTAAAATTTCGACTACATCTTCAATCGTTTCATCGGTAGTCGTAAATCTATCATAATAAAAACAACGTACACCCCAGATGAGGTTCATCGTAGAAAGCATATGCGGTCGGTCAGAAAACATAAAAATTTCGCAATTTGGGCGATAACTCGAGACCTTAAAGGCTGTATATCCAGAGCTAGTCATACCAACAATGGCTTTAGCATTGATTTCTTCGGCGGTTCGAGCTGCACTAAAACAAATAACGTCAGACAGAAAAGTTTTAGATTTGTCAGAAGCCATTGGGCGTTTGCTTTGCACATCATAGTGTTTTTCTGCTTCTTCGATGATGCTACTCATGGCTTCTACCACACGCACAGGATGCAGACCTACCGAAGTCTCGCCACTCAACATAACCGCATCGGCACCGTCTAATACGGCGTTGGCAACGTCAGTAATCTCAGCGCGTGTAGGGCTGGGGTTGGTTATCATGCTATCCATCATTTGGGTTGCTACAATAACAGGGCGAGCGCGTTGTATACATTTTTTAATAATCATCTTTTGGATAAGTGGCAGGCGTTCCATAGGCGTTTCTATGCCCAAATCGCCGCGTGCCACCATAATAGCATTGGCGTGTTTGATAATTTTATCAATCTTTTCAATAGCTTCAGGTTTTTCAATTTTAGCGATGATTTTTGCAGGATGACCTTTGGCATCGATGCGCTCGCGCAAATCCTTTAAATCCTTAGAAGAACGCACAAATGACAGTGCAATCCAATGAATAGGCTGCGTAAGGATAAAATCCAAGTCTTCCAAATCTTTTTCGGTCAAGGCTGGCAACGACACATTCGTATCAGGCAGATTTACGCCCTTGTTAGAAGAAAGCACCGAGCCATGCAAAACTTTAAGTTTTACTGTATCCTTTTTATTCGTTTCGACTACTTCGAGTACAACCTTTCCATCATCGACGAGCACCTTTTCTCCAGGCTTTACATCAGTTGAAAATTGGTTATAGCTCATATAAATTCTTTCTTTATTCCCAATACATTTCTCATTCACAAAGGTCAGAATATCGCCTTGTGCAAGTGGCATCTCATTGTTTTCTATTTTGCCAACCCGAAGTTTTGGTCCCTGCAAATCTGCCAAAATGCTCAGATACAAGTGATATTTTTCGTTGATGTAAGAAATATGATCAATAACTTGCTGGTGGTCGTGGTGCGAGCCATGCGAAAAATTGAGGCGAAACACGTTTACGCCCGCCCGAGCTAATGCCAAAAGATTTTCGTAAGAACTGCTGGCAGGACCTACCGTAGCAACAATTTTCGTTTTCTGACGATGGTTGATTTTCATGCTGTACAATTAAAAAGAATAAAAAAGGTGGTGTAATTTGATGTTTTTATATTCAATAAAAATTTTTAAATATTGTGGTATTAGATACTATGCGAGCCTAAATTATTGGTTTTAAGTGTCTTAGCATCTAAATAATTTAGTATTTGAATAAATGTAATCCATAAAAATCGTAAAAATACTTAGTGTAAAAAATACAATAATTATAATTACTTTGCAAAGCTAAATTTAAATCTCGAAAAATTATAAAAATTTAGATATAAATAAATCAAATATTTTTTAGTCGTAAAAAAAATATACAAAAAAAATATTTCTCGGGTTTATAAAATAAAAAACCCCGACAACATTGTCGGGGAGACAAAAAATATTTTCTAACAATAAAACGCATATTTATATCATTTTTCCTTATTTTTTCGATTCTATTAATTTCAGGATTTCGGCATTTTGAGCTTCCAAGGCTTCTAATTTTGTTTTCAGGGCTTTTATTTCAATATTCTTGGATTCTACTTTGTCATTTAGCTCTTTTACCGCTGCTGCTACCAATGGGATTGTTCGATTTTCTTGTACACATTATAATAGTTATAGATTTCAATGACAAATAATGACATTTTACATCCTAAGCGTTTCAACGTTTATTGCTTCCGAAGAAGTCTTATGTAAACTCTACGCTCGTATAGCATTGTTAACTCCCAATGCTTATTTTGGATAATAAGATTTTATTAGGCAACCCCTCCCATTTGTCAATGAACTTGTATTTGGTTATCATACAAACATGGCAAATTTATCTATATTTTATCAGAATATAAATTTTTTTCACTTTTTTTTTTATAACGTAAAATTACATTAAAAAGTCATTATTTGTCCTTATTTATTATAAATGAATACAATACGCCAAAAACCGTTCCAAAATATAAAAATCGTCATTCTTGGAAAAGTTTAGTTTAAAGTTTAGATAAAAAATAAAAAAAATATTTCTCAGGTTTATAAAATAAAAAACCCCGACAACATTGTCGGGGAGACAAAAAATATTTTTTAACAATAAAACCCATATTTATATCATTTTTCCTTATTTTCTTGATTGTAGTAATTTCAGGATTTCGGCGTTCTGGGTTTTTAGCACTTCTATCTGGGCTTTTGCTTCTTCCAATTGTTTTGAAAGTGCTTGAGTTGCAGATATGTTTAAGGTGGAAAGTGCTTCGTAATCTACCGTTAGAAAATCGTTTCGCTTCTCGCCATATACAAAAATTTTATCGTTATCTATTGATTTATTGGTTTTTACAAGTATTTGATGTGCTGAAGGTGTAGCTATAAGGTCTGCTTCTATATCGGAAACATTGTTTCCAACCTCTAATATCAGACGAATACTCTTAGCATCGTCGCTCAATGTATGTTTATCTTTCATGGTTATTAGATAGGTATTATTTGATTGCTTTTCCACTTTTTCTGCCCTTGCATACACATTAGGTATATTTTCCGTAGTAACACCTACGGCTTGTGGATATACCTTTTGAACGTCTTGAGCCACTACTTTTTTGTATGATTTGTTCAGATACTTCACTTTGTCTTTCATTGTATAATCAACAATTTTCAATTTATTTAAAATATTTAAATCTTCCGAAGCATTGCTTACGCCTTTTATATCTTTGATGCGCTCATCAGAGCTTGTAAAGAATCCACCTGAACTACACATAGAGCCGTTTGAATAAATGCTAATATTGGTATTCCAACCCGGATTAGCAGCAAAATTATTAATGCCATTATAAAAATATGAACCAGATCCAGGCCAATTCAATTGATTGTACACATGAAGTGGAAATGTAGGATTAAGCGTACCTATACCAACATAGCCAGTGCTTTGCTCTATAGTCAAAGCAGTGCCAGCATCGGATCCCCAAATAAAAAAATTATTGGCATTAGTTGCATTTGTACTTCCTGCTGCGCCAAGATTCCATAACTTTCCTACATCATTTTTTAAGGATATTTGTACTCCCAAAGATGCACTTTTACTTTCAAACGTTGGACCTCCCCAGACTCCAGTATTGGAATCGTATGTGTGCAAAATGCTAGTGGGTGTAGTAGTTCCTATTCCTACTTGACCATTTCCAGCAATGGCCATATCAACGTCTGTAATAGTGTTTATGCTTCCGTTGGTAGTAAATAAAATGGGAGCATTTCTACTATTAAGAAAGAAAAGAGCATCTTTACGAAATGCTACACTTTCTAAACCATCATACATGGCAATTTGCCCATGAAATTGATTGGCTGTTGTTCCGTTATGGTCATAAAATTCAAGAAGTTGAACCGTATTGGTATTAGAAGTATTGGTGCTTTCAAAGAATATACCCGGACGAGCTGAACTACTTGTTAATCTTAATTGATAAGCTTGATTTCCATTTAAGTGAAGCAAATTAGATGGAGCAGTAGTTCCAATGCCTATGTTGCCCGCAGAAGTTATTCTCATTCTTTCGGTATTATTGGTTTTGGTTACAAAGTCTATGGCATCGGTTGTGCCGATAAAATTAGTTCCTGCGGTGGTGGCTGCATTACCTGTGGTCGCCCAACTACTCGATGAAGTAGCTGTTTGTTGCCATGCAGCGCCTGTCCAAATATATAAGCCGGGAGTGAAGCCATTGCCTGTGCCAGTATTATACACCATAATGCCTGCGGTGCCTGTGCCATTCATGCCCCAAGTAGAGGTGTTGGCGATGGTGGACATATCCACGCGAGCGATAAGAAAACCGCGACTTGCGCTGGTGGCTAATGCGCCATTGCTCATTTCAATCCACGCACCTGCGTTGGCGGGCGTGCCTGCTATGCCACTACCAACAATGGTTTGGGCGTTTACCCCCCCCCCATAACAATATTAATGCGAAAAATATACCCAAAAATTTAAAGTTAAATAAATTCATCGTAATCATTTTTAGTTTATTAAGGAAAAACATTTCTATGCATTTCATGCTTCAAAAACCGTTCCAAAATATAAAAATCGTCATTTTTGGAAAAATTTAGTTAACTTTTCTTTGAGAGATATGATGACTGCCATTGGATTTATTTTAAGCGAATTAAAATATTCCGTGCCCGTAATTATCTTTTACGCACCCATTTGTTTTGCTAAAAAAACAAAGGTTGTATCAAAAAGGGTGGTTCTGTGCGTTGAGGGCGCGGGGTGATAACACCCACTCGCGACATAATTAGCTTTAATATATTGATAATCAATTCATTTTAATCGAATTCAGGATAAAAAAGTATCAGTTTTTTTGGTAGGCAACCCTCTTCGAGCAAATGTAGCTCGTGAGAGAGTTGTGTTATCTTATTGTGGCTGATAGATTTGAAGCATCGGCAATTGAACATTCAAAACAGATAAATCTATATTTTGCTCAAGCGTCGTGTAAGTTTGCGAATCCCATTCTCCTTCGTCGTTTTTGGTCCAACATTCGACAACCAATTTGTCGGCATCTACTAAAAGATAGTGGCGGAGGGTTGCTATTTTGCGATAGCGAATAAATTTGTCCGTTTTATCGTATAACCTTGTGGAATTGGATAGTACTTCGACAATCAAAGTAGGAAATTTTTTAATATATTTATTTTCTACATCTCGCTCATCGCAAGTGACAAGTATATCAGGATAGGTGTAATCCGTTTTATCGGTAATTTGTACTTTAATGTTTTCTTGATAAACTTTGGTTAATGTTCCTCTAAATAAACTACGAAATAAAATATATAAATTTCCACAAATTTCATTGTGAATATCCGAAGTTCCAGCCATAGGAATGAGTTGGTGGTTAATAAATTCGTGCCTTATATCCGATTTTTCTTCCGAAAGGATATAATCTTCAACGCTTAGGCGGCGGCGAGCAGTAGATGATTTCATATTTTAAACAATTTTTTATAAAGATAGCTATTTTAGAACACGAAACCAAAATACTTATAGAGAATATTTTTTTGCGGCATTAGCAGGCGCAACGCATTACGCCTGCATACAGGCTATTCGTACCTATGCGGGCTGATTTTACAACTTAGTGACTTGCACAGAATAGGTAAAAGTCCCACCTGTAGCACTCAAAGCTCCGCTTCCTAAATTCAAATTTATTTCAAATGCTAATTTATCGTTCGGGCTCAAGACAAAAACATTGCTGGTTGACCAAGGAGTACCATTAACATCAACAGCTTTGACTGCCCGTGCCACATCAATTTGTGTATAAGTGGTATTGTTGGGTGCTTTAAAATAGTGAATAGTCGTTAATCCACCAAGACCATTTGAGTTGGTATTTGATGCAACAACATCAATGCGGTAGACACCTGCGGTGGGGACTTTAATAAATGTACGCGTACCATCGTCTCCTATGGTTGCCCCCAAAGAGTTAACAACGGTTGTTGCAGATGTCGTCAGTGGTAATTTGATGATAGATGCAACAGACGCTGTAGTTGCGGCGCTTTGCATAGCAATGGTTTGCTGAGCTCCGCTAGACAACACATTCCAAGAGCTACCATTACAAAACTCAATTGCACCAGCGTTGTAGCGCAGTGAACCTGCCTCGGTAGCAGCGCAAACGTTCGTAGCTAAGTTATTAGCACCAATTTTTATATCCCCGGCTACATCCAGTTTCTTTTCAGGCAACGTAGTTCCTATGCCTACATTGCCCGCAGAAGTTATTCTCATTCTTTCGGTATTATTGGTTTTGGTTACAAAGTCTATGGCATCGGTTGTGCCGATAAAATTAGTTCCTGCGGTGGTGGCTGCATTACCTGTGGTCGCCCAACTAC
>CAJPEV010006168.1:0-11284 GCA_905338385.1 Darwinula stevensoni
AAATGCCAGGGGATTTCTGGCAGAGGCCATCTGCTGCAGCCGACACAGGACCCGAGAGACGATTTCTCTCTGACGCCGTCTGGGGCGTTGCAGATCGAGGAAGCCGGGATCGAGATCGAGGTTCCCCAATATTGCGTCGACGATGCCGGAAACAGCAGCGAGGTCATGCAGCTCGTGGCCCTCGTCTGCCTCGCGGAAGTCTCGCACGAAGAAAGCGAAACGATGTATTTCGTCAAATCCGTTCTCATCGTTCTGCTTGCCGTATTTCTGCTCCTCACCTTCCTCCTCTACCTCGCTCTGCCCGAGAGCACGAGCGTCCACGGCGTGACTCTCCTCTCCTACGTCGGCTGCCTCCTGGTTGCCAGCATTGCCCTCATCGTCGGCCAGATCGGCGCCCACAACGGCATCTCCAACGCCCTCTGCCTCGCTTCCGGTATCATTAAACATTCGCATGACGTCTTCGTTCTTCATCCGTGTTATGATGTAAATTCGAGGGTGAGTCAGATGAAAGCCGATCATGAGTCGTGTCGATTTCTCCACAATTTTATTAGAGTGGACTTCCCCCTCCCCCTCCCCCCTCCACGACGTTCAGGTGTAGGTACCGACGTCTCTTCACGTTTGTCATTCCCGGCAAGAAGAAGCATGGTAGCGGAAATGCGAACATTCTCCAATAACGGTCCCAAATTCGGCGCTCCAAAGTAAGCATCCTGAGAGCCTTTTAAGTCGCACAACACAGGTAAGTCGCACGGAGCGAGACCCGACCTGCTCGGAGGACGGTCCAACACCGTATGGCGGAGTCACGCCCCCTCCTCGTTCCCACGGGAACGGGATTGACAGAAAACGAACTCCTTTCCTCTGGATGGCAGGGTGCCGTTCATTCTGCGATGTTTTAGCGCGTCGAGCGCCGCTCGTCGATTCCCTAGAATCATGAATGTGCGCGTTCTGTGCGAGGCAATCCTTCGTGCATCCGATGCATGATCCGGAGTTTCATTTTTTTTTTCCCCACCGATTCTTCTCATCATGAATGTTGAGTGAGAAACCCGAGAGAAAGACGTTAAAAACTGGATCGCTGCAAGTTGGATGCCGATGATCGCAATCACGGCAGGAGCCGCCATCTTCT
Source organism: Darwinula stevensoni (assembly GCA_905338385.1). Lineage (NCBI taxonomy): Eukaryota > Metazoa > Arthropoda > Ostracoda > Podocopida > Darwinulidae > Darwinula > Darwinula stevensoni. Next base: position 1,121 of record CAJPEV010006168.1, read on the forward strand.
CGGCAGGAAAACTCCACGTGAAACACTCATTAGATGAAAAGCTGCGATCTCATCGCAGTCCTCGGACGACAGGTCGAGGGCATTCGCGACGTCTCTCGCGATCACCATCGATCTGGCGGCTATCGAAATTCGACTCACCGGGTTTCATTCGACTCGCCCACATTCCAATCGATCGGAGAGGTTCCTCCGTGTCGTGATCATCCGCGAACCCTTTTTTCTTCCCACCTCATTTATTATTCCCTTTTATTTCTCGTTCCCCTCATTTTCTGCTGTTTTCCTCGGGGAATAAAAAATAATTATTTGGGATCTTTGGAAAGCGAGACAAAATTTCCACAAAAGAGGATCCAAATTTCCCTCTTCTTTCTCGTTAAGACATTCATGCCGACCACGATTTCCGCCATCGATCAAGTCCTAAAGTCCACTTTCGATTTCGCTCTTCCAGCCCTGGTCACCTTCTTCGGCTACCTCGCCGCCTTCTTCTGGCTCAACGTCATGAGCTTCGACGTCTGGCGGACCGTCAGGTGAGCGAGGCGATCCCGCGAATTCCGAACGGACCGACGAAGTCGCGATGGCCATGGAATTCCTCCGAATTCTTCTCATTCTGGGCTGGGCATTCTCGAGGTCTTTTGCATTTCTCTTTCCCTGATTTTTTCGAAGGTATCTGAAGGCGGCGACGACCAAGAAGGAGAAGAGGAGGAAGCTCATCGGGTACGGGCTGTACGCGTTTGGGGTGCCGACGTGCATCTTCACGGCGGCGTGCGTCGTGGACTTCGCTCCTGGGATCCCGGATCACGTCATCAAACTGGGGCTGGATCCCGACCAGCGATGCGGGTTCAATGGTATTCCTTCGCATTCGTGTAAGCCTAAGATTGGGTCGCGTGGTCTCTAAAGAGGGGAGAGGTTCGTAGGTGTGGGACTGCGATGTAATTGCTTCTTTAACGATTTTCTTATTATAACTCCTTATTATTATTTTCATAATTTCTTTCGTGGAATTCGGTTATCCAAAAACACTTAGCAAAAGAATATAGGAGCGAGGATGGGAAGACAAGGCGGCAATATACGAAGGGCAGTGAAATGAAAACGAGACATGACACGAATCACCTCTTTGCTGCAAATCGGTCGCAACGAACGGTACATCGTTTCTCTTCGTGGTCTCCTCCATCCCACACCCGTCGATGCACTTGCGCCAGAGTTCCAGAAGAGAAGAAGGACGATGGACGCTTGCGAATCCACGCTCGAACCGCCGCTTGAGTCTCTCCGTCGGTCTTCGACTCGGGGCCGTCGGGTGGATGCTCGAGCACCGGAGACCAAGCCTCACGATGGTATCATCTATCACGAGCAGCAATGGAGGATGTCCCGTTTTCGTTTCACTGCCCCTCCTACATTTAAATGACAACCTGATTTCTCGAATCTAAAGTATCATACGTGTCTACACTAATCTGCACATATTGTATACCATTGGAAAGCTTGTCAGTCAGAGTCAGAACGAGCTATATATATATACCATGAGGTTTGCTTAGTCATCGTTTAACCATCGGCTATGAAACCATGGCTTAGGGATCCATCACGCAATCGAAAGTTGACAGCGGTTAACCGATGTTTAAACAATGACTATCGATAATCAATGTCTAAGATGAACATCGTTCATGCAATCGGCCTATGGAGTCCAGAACATATAAAAATCTCTTGTTCCCGATACAAACGGTTTACTTATCTAGGGTGATCTTATTTGAAAGGAGTTTTAAAAAAAAATAAAACAATGATAGCATTCGCATCTTCGATCCATCATATATTCGTCCTGATGCCGGAATGAGGAACATCCCTGAAACGTAATATAGCAAGTACGTTTCAGAGGTATATTAACTCTTGTCTAATCGTATGCCTCCTGCCTATCCATGGTTCGGACTCTTGATTGGGCACGGTGTTTTGCCAGTTCCAGGTGTATTCGTCTTGCAGAGAGATATGTCTCCAAAATTGTAGCACGTTGCCACAGATATTTATGGAGTGTCCAACTCATGCGCCATGTTGGTGCCATGCTTCCACTGCAAACATGCCAGCTAGGTTATTTTTGTCACGAATGTGCCCCATGCATAGGCCACATTTGGCTCACCGATGGGTGTGTGCCAACGAAAAAAGCGGACATTTAAGGAGTCGCCTACACCTACCATGTTGGTGCCATGCCTCCACTTTGAGACAGACCAGCCCAGCTTTTTTTTTTCGATGATGTGCCCCACGAATGAGCCGCACTTGGCCCACCGAAAAGGTTGCCACAGATAACACTCTCATTGGAAAACCCGCATTCGGGATGTCGTCAATTAATGGCCTCATGTTGAAACCGTAGGATGTGGGTTTTATGAGGGAGCCATGAGGATGCAATGGAGGAGGCGATGATATGGTCGGGGGTTATTGAAATGTTTCATTTAGACCAATTGTACCGTTTGTAGCAACTTATCTTTCAACAAACGTCATTTCTTTAAACTTCTACTTCATTTGGCTTCATTTTCTTCACCAATCATCGAAGCCATTCACTTTTCTCATTGCAATCCTAGTTTCCTAAAATCTTGCCTCAATCAAATGCTTCATCTTCACGTGATTTCGAGGAAGAACGGCGACATTCATGCAATACTCCTCCCTTCCTACAGAGCATCATGTCGGGACCATCTTGTACTTCTATGGGCCAGTCGCCTTTCTCCTGCTCGTTAATGTTGGCTTCTTTGCCCTCACCAGCCATCAGTTGATTCGAAATGCCAAAAAAACCGCTCAACTTACGAGCAGCCAAAAACCGAGCCAGAAGTGAGTTCCTGCGATCATCCCTGGTTTTCTTTTTTTTTCACCGATAAAGCCATGTGACTAAGCATAACCCGGAGAATTGAGGACGAAGTTATTCCCTCTTGGGAACAAAAGTTTTCTTTTTCATTCGTGACACCTACTTTTTCCTCTTCTTTTCTCGTCAGCTTTTGGCTCTATCTCAAGTTGTTCGTGGTGATGGGATTGAGCTGGATCACCGAAGTCATCAGCTTCCTCGTGAAAGGACCGGAGGAGTATTGGATCTTCACCGATGCCATCAACTGCTTTCAAGGACTTTTCATCTTCGTCATCGTCATATGCAAGAAAGACACCCTCGAGATCCTTCGAAGAAGAGTCGCTCGATTTGGCCGAGCGAATCGAGGCGAATCCGCCTTGGGGAATGGAGGATCCCGACCCTTTGGGGGCGAACACCCCGGAGCGACGAGACTCGGCGCCTTTGGGAGGAGCAGGGAGAGCGATAGCTCGGGGACCAGAGTGTCCGAGGTGTCCGCTCCTGACAATGTCGCGACCTCTCGGTTTTGAACTATACATATGTATTTCTTTGCACTTCCTGAATGTATTTTGCCCCAGAACCAGTCGGACCAACTTTCTTGCATCATGTGCACTGGAGCTTTTGAATGGACTCGTGGATGGATTGAATCGATTGTCGTCATCTGGAGTACGTAACGTGATTTCTATCGCAAATTCAAAGATTTGCATGGATTTCTCTTTTGACAGAAGTGACGTTATGCCTTTGAAACACACGATGATGGAGGTACGAATTTATTTCAAAATTTTTGCTTCCATAAATATTGAACCCAATTTTCTTGGTAGCTCATTCAGCCCAGAAAAAAAAAAAAGAATCATCACTCGGTCGAAGTAGAACCTTGGATATTGTCTTCCGCAGCATCTTATCTGTGGAGAAGCGAGATGATAAAAACGATTTTCTTGGTCGAAGTTCAGCAGGTCATCGATAAACGGCGGGAAGACACGATGCATCCCTTGCGATCCGCCGCAAAATTTCCCTTCCATCGAACCCTCGTGTCTCGGTCGTGTATGAGTCACGGACACTTTCGGGTCTCTCGGCGACGTCCTGGATGCTTACTCGTTTTGCGACTCCTCGAAATCGAACGAGAAACAGAAGAAGAAGACGATCCTCGTCCCGAAATGTTGCCGATTGGAGGAGGGATTCGATCCGGTTCAAAAAAAGTGCGTGCCTCGTCCCTTCAAGTGGACGCTTCCGAAGCTGCATTCAAGGGCGGCAGGGATCTGGAATCTGTCGGGATACGATTATCTGGTCCATGTCGATGACCTGGCTTCCAACCCCTGTTCCAAGAAGTACTCGAGGCCGGGCAAGGATCCGCGGCAGCATTTCACGAAGTTCAGGAGACGGGAAACCTTCTCGTCCCAGATATGAATACCACGTATCCGAACGGGGAATACTGCCTGGATCATTTACTTCTCTCCGATGGATCCTGGATCCAGATGGCTCTGACCTGCGATCCGGAGGAGAAGAGGATCCTTCAGGAATGCAAAGACAGGGTGTGTGTCCAAAAGTGCTGCCCCTTGGGTGAGTATTTAGACAAGTCCCAAACGAGACTCCAGTGCGTCCCGGGTGGAAAGATCTGGGATCACGAGGATCTTTTCGGATCCCATCACGAAAATGGACGTCTCACTGCGAACGAGATCCACGGCATCGCGAGCTACCCGAAATGCCAGGGGATTTCTGGCAGAGGCCATCTGCTGCAGCCGACACAGGACCCGAGAGACGATTTCTCTCTGACGCCGTCTGGGGCGTTGCAGATCGAGGAAGCCGGGATCGAGATCAAGGTTCCCCAATATTGCGTCGACGATGCCGGAAACAGCAGCGAGGTCATGCAGCTCGTCAGGGTCGGGATCGAGGATCCCGACCCTTTGGGGGCGAACACCCCGGAGCGACGAGACTCGGCGCCTTTGGGAGGAGCAGGGAGAGCGATAGCTCGGGGACCAGAGTGTCCGAGGTGTCCGCTCCCGACAATGTCGGGACCTCTCAGTTTTGAACTATACATATGCATTTCTTTGCTCTTTGAAATGCTTGTCATGTTGAATGCGTGGCATGCGAAAGGTGCGAAATATGCATATTTCTTAAAGAATTCTTTCTTTTCCGGTGTGATTCTCCAAATATATGGGGGAAAGGGAAAGAGGAATTTCGTCTATGGTTTTTAAATCCGAGCTAATGTGATGGAAGTACGAATTCATTTCGAAATAATTGCTACCATTTAAATTCAACCCATGAACTGCTCATTTTCAGGTTTGCTCGTTCGCAGCGCAGAAAGAAAATGGTGACTCGGTCGAAGTAGTAGAGCCCTTGGCGTTGTTTCCACAGTTCCTTATCTGTCCAGAAGCGAGATGAGAATAATGGTTTCAACTTCATGGTCGACGATCAGCAGAAAATTGGAAAAACGACGCGAAGACACGATCCATCCTCTATGATCTGTGCAAAAATTTCCTTTCCCTTGACCTCTCGCGGCTCGATTGTGTGAATGAGTCACGGACTCTTCCCCGAACGATATTTGTCAGGGCTATAATCCAAAACCGCAAAAAATGCTATCCGACGGCTAATGAAACAAACAGACCACAACCGCAGAAGTACAAATTCCAAAACCGCAGGGCGAACGGTAGGGTTGCACAATGCTCTTCCCTACTAAAGACAACGAAAGGGGAGGATAGCATATCATGCAAGAAATTCAACGCAGGGAAGAAAATTTCAATGTTAAACACAGAACCACGTGACTCTGAATTGAAGCGACGTAGAAGGAAACGACCTCGATCGCGACCAAGGACTTCACATGCCAATCGATTAATTTTATGTCGCCTCAAGAATGCACGAAAGTTGTTGTAGACTTAAGAGGATTTTCTCCAAATCCTCTCAAAGATACAGGTGGGAAAGGGAGGAGTTATCGCAGATTTCGGCCTAGGTTCCGCTGTTGTGGTAATCAGAAAAGGAAGAGAAAAAGGCAGCCTTAGGCCTAGGCCTAACGTTATTGAGTTTCGTAGAGAATGTGGGGGGGGGGGGGGGGAGGTTGAAGAAAGGTCAAACCATTGAAAATTGGTTTTCATATTACTCCATATTACGTATTTTTCCGCTTTGGAAGTGGCCTTCCATGAAAGGCATTATCGCTCGTTCGATTCATCTGCAGACTGGGTGAAATCTTTATTAAACATAATTTGGTCATTTTCATCTACGCTGCACGTAAGTCTTAATCTCGGAGATGATTTATTTAAAATGGTTTCTTGCGTTAGAAGAATTTGTGCTCTTATAAGTATGTCGTATCACTAATGTCACTGCATCACTAAAAATCGCGGAGCTCAAAAAAGCTGATAATGGGTCGCGGAAGGGACTCGATGAGGTGCTATCCCAAAGTGTTGAATGTGTTTCGGCTTCGAGTTCCGGGGATCCTGATAGACGCCTTCCTCGAACAGCTCCTTCCATTTCCAGCCTTTCGGATACTCGAAGTTGATGGTGGACTCTTCCAGCATTTCCGTGCAGAACCCTGCCGCCTGTCGAAAGAAGAACATCGCTAGCCACAATCGTTCCTTTTTTTTTCCGCCGTCCAATCCTCGAAATGAAGACCCTCGCATGACACGAGATCGACAATCTGCAACATTGAACTCATTAAAATCCTCGAAGTGTACCTCTCCTGTCAGTTATTCCCACAAATTCAGTGATAGGAAACGGACTAGTCTTGAAGTCTACCTGCGGACACTAAGGGTCCTCTGTTTCAATACAGAGGAACACAATACGACCGATTAGTGCGTTTGAATCGCCCCTCAGATAAAGAGGCAGTTCTGAGTCGTTCTAGAGTCTCATCATCCCACAATGCTAACTGAAAGAGTTTTAAATTAGTCGAAAGGTAAACCGTAAAAATTGTATGATGACTGTGTGAATTGCTGTTAAAAGGGTTAATTAGAATCTGATTTTCCATGAGATAAATTCTTTATATACTTATCGATTAGAGAGACTTAAGCATTCAACTTCGGCAGTTTTAAGAACCTTGTGCGTGAACAAATGAATATCCATGATAACCGGTATACATATTTATCCCCTCTGAGGTTAAATACAGCGTCGCCCATCAATGGTCTCCCCAAAAAGTAAAAGCTTATTACTCAGGAAGTCTACATCCGATTTCAATATTTGACTCATACGTACAGCAAATTCAACCTTATTTATTGTGGAAAATTTCAGCATTCTATAAGAAAAAGAGAACAAAGTTACTCCATAACAAATGAAAGCACCCACATCAAGCAACTAAAGACTGTAAATATCACTATCCCTTCTGAAATTCGCAAGTCCACTTTGAGTCTCGCAATTCATTCGTGGGTTTTTCGTCCTTTGCGAAGGATTGTCTGAGTCATGGCTGACCTCAGTATCCTGCAGATTTCTAATTTAGTTTGATAATTTGAATAGAGCAAATTTGTGTGGGGGGAAAAAATGGAAATTTCTTCAGTTTGGGTCCAAATGTCTGTTCCTGATGAAAAGATCCTGAAGGCAATTCATGAGAGGTTTCTGAACCTGAAGAGATTCATCGGTGGACCTATGACTACCTAGACATGCTGAAACAGACCATTAGAGACGCCTTCGCCACAGAGATGCTCGAAAGTAGTCTGTTGCCATTCAAAGAGGGACTGCACGAAGTCATTGAAAATATCTGGATGTCATATTGAACACTAGTGATTTGGGTGCTTTCATTCGTAAGGATGTAACTTTGTTTCAGTTCGATAGAAAATATTGAAAATTTTCATGATAAAATTATATTGAATTGGCTATCATGAGAGCCATATATCATTGAAATCAGATGCATACTTCCTGAGTAATAGGCTTTTACCTTTTGGGAGACAATTGTGGACCACCTGCCGAAGAGTTCTTAACATGGCTGCTCCTTGACTTAGGAAATGCCTCGATCTCATTTTCTCGAAAACACTTTATGCAAGGAGTGGCAGCCGGGCGTGGAACATTAAAGGTTTGCCATCTATCTCGATGACAAGTCTTTTCCAAATACCGGCCTGAAAACATATTTTATTGATCATAGACTTTTTTTTTTTTTTAACTATGGGGCTCCAAGGAAGCCAACCAAGAGCTGCCATTTGCTATCGGCATCATTTCATCTTCGTGCACTTTTGGAGAAGCTTTTAGAATGAATGGCAGTACATGATGCAGCAATGATGTAGAAAGCATTTCCTACCAAGGTACGAGTAATACCCAGAATTTTCCCAACAATGTGTAGAGTAGGTCTTCTTAACTGTTTCGCGATTCCACTCTCATTACCAGGCTAAAATTAATCCATCACCATTCATTATTTATTTAAAATAAAAACAATGCTGCTTAAAATCCAGAGCTTTCCCTGGCAGTAGCATCTTCCTCGTTTTGAAACTGTGATTGTTGTAGAAATGACCACAATCTCGGGAATACGTGCATACTGCGATGCAACGCCTCGTAAAATCTAGTCGAGAGGAGACAAATTGCGAACCGTCGGCGCCTGATAGTGGGCATTGCGAAGTCTGATGGGATGCATGAAGTGATCGTGGAGGAAGTCCGAGTACTCCGCGACTCTCCCCTCGACGGTCCCGCTCACGCTGATGTAGTCGAAGATGGCGATGTGCTGGATCATCTCGCAGAGTCCCACGCCGCCGGCGCTGGGGCACACGGGCACTGCAATCGATTTCACATTTCTGGGGTCGTCGTCGTGGGTTTTTCTGGATCGAAACCAGAGAGAAACGGCGGATCGTTACCGTTGTACTTCTTGGCCATGAGCATGACGGCGAGGACTTCGTTGACGCCGGCCAGGCGGCATGCATCGACCTCGCAGACTTGCATGGCATTCGTCTGAAAGAACTGCTTGAAGAGGACTCGGTTTTGACAGTGCTGACCGGTGGCCACCTTTATCCCCAGTGGATTCACCGCCTGGAAGATAAAAATATAATACGCTTCCTGTTCCGATGTCGACGACAAAGTCCTGTTTCGGGACCTGTACACTTAGGCATCCGTGGACAGACCAGGGAGATTTTGCCGTGTCCGAGGACATCGTCCGGGCTCGTAGGTTCCTCGATCCACATCGGCTTGAAGTCCTTCAGTTCCTTGATCCAGGCTATCGCCTCATCCACCTCCCAGCACTGATTCGCGTTCAGCACCTTTCGATTCCAAGAAATTCTCACATACTCGAGCCAAGAGGTCTTTTCAGTCACAATTGACTTGATCGTGTCGAGATGACCCCCTTTCATGCATCATGGAAGACCAGCACGAAAACTGAAACCGCCTCTGCATCATCACCACCACCACCCCCCCCCCCGCCCTCCCGCCCACACGGTGGGATTCCCCCACATTTGGGCTGCTACGAGGTCCACGACCTCTGCCATCCTCCCGTCCATTCCCACGCCGCACGACTTCCTGCGGATGCACTCGCGGTGAGGGAGGTGGAATGCCTACCAGTTCTCGGTCCCAACCGATGACGTCCCTGACGACGGCCAGGCGCCTCTTGTCGTCTTCAAGGGATTTCCCGACCTTGATCTTGAACTTGGTGAATCCATGGTTGATGGCGTAGTTCAACCGCCGCTTGATCTGCTCGTTCCTGTATCCCAGAGAACCTGCGAGAATTCAAGCAAAGTCCGAAGTGTGAGCACGTCAACCGCATGTCAATCCCAAGGTGCACGAAACGAAACGAGGGCGCACGGGTCGCTAATTACGAACTCGATCAGGGAGTGCACTTAGCCATCTCGGATTTTCTAAAACAAAAGGCGCTGCAAATCATGCATCGCTGGAAAGATCTCAAGCTAACCTTTCTAACGACACTACCCTCATTACCGTACGTGCACCACCGCATCAAAAAATACCCAACCAAAGAGGACAAAGAAAGAGAAAATTCCAATTTTTAGGTAAATTTATCTCTTCCAAAATGTCAAAGTAATTTACTTTATCAATGCACCTGAACGAGAGGTGCAACTTACCGTAACGAGAGGTTTGTCCTTTCCCTCACCACATATGGATATTTGGGCGTCAACACGACTTTCAAAATGTGAAATTTAAGCTAACTATGATGCTGAAATCTCATTCAAATTCCAAGGACGCATGAAGCGAAGTTCACCCATGAATGAGCTCAGGTTCCAGTAATTGCACACTTCCGTGCGATGAACGATGGTTCCCGAGATGGAAACTTTGCTGCCCGTTTTGGTTATCCCAACCCCTTTTCCCACAAAAGTTCGGGGAGCCAACCGCAGATAATCTGGAGGCGAGTCTTTTTTTTTCGACGGAGTTCCTCGATAGACCAGAAGAGCCGAGAATCCTCGCTGCGAAATCCGAGACGGTCGAGCCTGGTCGATTCCGCAAAAACGTGCCATAAAAAA
>CAJPEV010006169.1:0-11283 GCA_905338385.1 Darwinula stevensoni
NCGAAAGAAAGCCAGGGGACGGCCGGGAANNGGCCTCCTGATTGCCGGTCAGGTGTGCTACCATTACACCACCGAACCCAGGACATTCAGTCATGCCTCTCAACACTGCCTTCATCACATAAGCCTACAGATAAAAGTACCTTAAACTAGACCTCTAGGAAAAAGTCTCTTACTTCACCTTTAGGATATGGTAGGCCCTTGTAAAGAAACTTGAATCCAGTAGCACAAATCCTGGATAACGGGCGACGAACGAGGACGTAGGGCTCACACTGCCATTAGTACGTGCCAAGGCTTGTTCGTTTTGGCGGTTCGCAATAAGATGACCGGAGATTACGTCATCTACCATGCAACCTCTATTGTATCACACAGAAGCACGGGACTAAGACGGCGTCAGGGTACAGACCGTAGTAAATTGGAAAAAGCAACCCCACATGGTCAAGGACGATGTAGGCTGGCCGAACATTGTACGTACTAACAATGAAAATTCCATTGAACCGTGCCGAGCTTCCAACAGGGCGCAATCGCTTGCTAGTGATCAGCGTCCAGTGCGGACCGCGCGTATGGAACTTGAGATGGTACCTCTGATTCGCATTTTGATTCCCATTACGAAGTAAGCATTTTTTCGTAAAAATGTGCACTTCATATTGGGAATTATAATAAGACTGGCCCGATTTCATAGGAGCCTAAAGCCTCAGTGTGTCATTTATTTTCAAGTCCTACAGTTTCATAAGCGCACAGGATATTAATTCATGGAGCCGTTCAAAACATGCTATAAGTAATCAAGTTATGTCTGCCTTACTTCATAAAGAATTGCATGCAAGCTATTATGCAGGATTAAACCACCATTGAAAAGAGCAGCGAAACCTTTCCAGTACGACACATGTAGTACTTGTCAAATATGTATGGAAAGGTCACAAAGTAATTGTTTTTCATATTATATGGCCATACCATCTAAATTATATATCCCATATGTATATGGTACAGTATATACATTTCCAACAATACATTTTTTTAAATGAAAGCATGCATGCTGAACATGTATTCACAATATATGAAAGTTCTTCATAAAAACCATATATTTAAACTAGATGTATCATATATGCAGGAGCCCATCCCTTGAATCACATAATTATTTTATACAGAACATATATGCTGCCCAACTACGTTTAATATATGAACATTCCTTACATGGATCATATGCTTCAACCATATATGCTCTCATATATGTGTGCCCCTATTTCAATGCATGAAAAATATATGAATTTATAAGGCACAGATAATTGCATATATCTGCCATATATGATCTTTCCGTATGGGCAAGTCTGATGTGAATCCAGCCTTTTCTTCTTTTTGTAATGCTTCCTCATAAGTCACTGTACAAAAAAAGGCATGCATGACTATAATGATCAAAAGATTGAATATTGAATTTCATTTTTAAGATATCTTCCATACTCACAATTAGACACTAGAACTTGAACATCGTAGGATTTCCATGACTGCTCTGGAACCTCCAACCTTTTGATAGCAAAGTGCACCTTGCCAGGATTTCTGACCAAAGGCCACATGCACAAACTACTATCATGAGAGATCCATGCAGAAGGAACAGCTAAGACAGCCTCATCCTCTGCAAATTTACTACAGAAAAGCTCATAGGAGATGGGAATAAAACCTGGAAGAAAGAAAGTCTCCTATGGGTTATGATGGCTATTATACCAAATGTACTGACTGTCAAGTGACAAGCCATCAAGTCGCACAGAGCCACACGAAAGAGCAGTGTTTTACCCCTTGGCAGTAAACAAGTTAATCAGCATATTTTAGTCTTACCATAATTGATAAAATCCTCTGAATACTGAATATATATCATACATTCACGTGAGATGCCAATATCCTCTAGGCCATTGCCACTCCTAGGATGTTTATCAGAACAACTGACCTGACAATGGCACATGGTGATCTTAAATGAAGTCATATGAGAATTGCATAGCACTTTTAAAGAGGAAGAAAAAAGTTTATTTTCTGTTCCTAATGTTAGAGGTCCCAAAATTTCTGTGCAATACAATCATGCAATACCATGATTATCGAATATACTCCTTACTATGAAAGGGAAACATGGAAATTGCTACTTTGTTGACATTCAATGAAAAATTGCCTTTATTCAGAAAATGGTCATATCAACAAAACCTGTAATTTCCAGCTAGAAATGAACAATATGAGATCATAAACATCAGATATCTCAAGATATTTAGATAAGAAGCAGAACCAATGGAATTAGAGCTAAGGATGCTGAACCCTGCTACTTGAGGCATATCCAACTTTGTATCTGCAGTCTATGTCGAAGTGAGGAGTTGGTTTCAACAAACACAACACGATAGTCTACATAATCTCCTTCCACTGTGCACTTGCTGCAGCTTGAATAGCCAGAGTGACTTTTCACACATGCCAACATTGCCCTTGCTGGTGCGTCACAGATGAAAGCAGCTATTTTAACTTATGTCCTCTGGTCTCTTAACTGAATGCCTTCTTTCACCAAAAATGTAACCTCATCAATGAAGTAACTCAAGAATTCCTGGGTTGAATTTGGTTTTGAATAATCATGGAAAATCCCAATTGGGAATGGAGACAGCTTAATTGGCAAATTCTTAATGGATCCCAGAATGGGCCAGAACTGGCTGGTTGAATCATTTCGGGTTAATGTTGACAAAGATATGAATCACTGGGGATATGTACAGAAAGAGAAAAATTTGGGAGAGCATGTCTGATCCCCTCCCCTAAACCAAAATATTGATAGGTACCATTGCAGCAGTTAAAAATTTGTAGACTTCTAATCCATGAAAATGAAGTCCTTGCATCTGAAGGTAGCTCTGGATGGTCAACTTTCGAAATCTTCAATAAATCTGACACAGATGAGAGAGTCAAGTCATGTGAACAAGCCCATGTGGTTAACCTTTGAGACAGGGAAGGATTCTTGGGAGCATTCAAATATTGAGAGAAATAAGAATCTTCAAGGATGTTCAGATGAGTCACATCTTCCTCTTCTGAAGAAAATGGCAATGAGGATTGCAAACATGATGATAATAGCAAATGATGTGCAGGTGAATCAACTTCACATAAAAATTCAAGACTGTCACGATAATTGAGTTCATAACCTCCAGAAGAGTTGGATATAGCATATGATTCCTCAATAGGACTTTGGTCAGTGTCACTGCCAATGTCCAGATGAATAGGGTTAGTACTCCTTGTGTTAACAGCACCCTGAGGCAATGGAACACTGCTAGAGGAATGAGAGTGTGGCAAGCCCACGAGGGCTAAACTATTTACTATTCGTAATTGATGTCTTCGACTCATGCTAGTTTTTTTTTTCAAGATTCAAGATAGTTAGTGATATCAAGAGGCGATTTCACCCATTTTGATATCACGTGTCGAGGGGTATCTAGTGGGGTGCGTGGGCCCATATTGGCACTAGGGTGGCAGCCATTCATTCAAATTCGGGGAGAGCGCTGTTTTTCTTGAGCCCGAAGTGTAAAGATATTTCTTCTGAGTACTGAGTCCAATAAGGAACTTTTCTGAAATGTATCTCAGTGCTGTGCTGTGTGCCTACAACCAGGGTCGCCCAGAGGTTTCCAGGGACTCAGGGCAAAACTAAACTGGAGACCCCTTGATTCGTGGGACCTGGGGCAGATTGCCCCAATTGTCCCACCCCCCCTGCCTAAAACTGTGAGATGACTTAAAGACATCTGTTGCAGGATATCCAAAAGCATTCAACTAAGGATGCCTAAACGTTATCAACAAACGTTAACCAGGGGGCATGATCACCTTCCTCAGTCAAGGATATGGAGGAAGGGCTTCTGACAAAGCCATTTTTTGAACAAAGTGCAATCATAGAGAAATTACAGATGCAATTTGCAGTTCTCTCAGAGAAACTTCCATGGACCCTTGTTCCTCTAGTTGATGACTTCATGCTCATTGCTGCTGGAATTACAAATCTGACCTCACCTATTTTGTAAAGTAAACCACATGTCAGGACAGGCAATCTTGTCTCCTGCTGGAAAACAATCCATGCATTCCCCTTCTTGGGCTTTCTATTAAGTACAGAAGGCACATTGAGACACTTTCCATGGTCCAAAATCTTCCTCCTTGCTTTAGCCACAGGGTCCCTGCAGTGGAAAGCTTCAAGAAGCCAAGACTCAGTGATTCTAAATTTTCTTTCCTTCTGCCATTCCTCATTGCTCTGTGTGTAGAGTGCAATTGCAAATGAATCCTCAATACCCAAACATACATTATCTTGGGAGAATTCTCTCTTCAATCTTCAGCTTCTCCATATCCATCTCTTTCTTCAGTACTAAGGTGCACTTTTTGTCTGTTGGTTGAAGCTTGTAAGTGGTAAGTTGGTATGTTGGTAAGTCCATTGACAAGATGCTTCTGAGCTTGGAAAGGTCAGGGTTGTATTGGGGAAGGGGGCGGAATCTTTGTGACATATCTCTCTTTGAAAAGTAAAAAAAATTTGATTGCAATGCGAGAAACAGTGAAATCGTTCAGCGAAAATTTAGCCTAGGAACAAAACATGGAAACTAAAAAAAGGTCACGACTCACGCAAACTTAGAGGAAAAACTAAGAGAGGGAACAAACCAGAGACATGGTCCACCATATTGGATAGTATTTGGGGAGATAAAGAAATGTGACTTCCATGAGCAATGCAAGCAACACAGCTTGTTAAAGATCTTAATAGAAAAATTTCATTATGCAAATTTTGCGGACGGGATGAGTCGCTTTCAGTGGGGAACCAAAGTTCATTCCTGAACGACTGAAAAAATTAGGAATTTCTCGGTCCCTGGCGCCATCTAGCGAGGGGGATGAAAACTGACCCCCCCCCCCACAGTCCTTGCCTCCATCTAGCGAGGGGGATGAAAACTGACCCCCCCTCTGTCCTTGCCGCCATCTAGCGAGGGGGATGAAAACTGATCCCCCCCCCCCCCACAGTCCTTGCCGCCATCTAGCGAGGGAGATGAAACCTCCCCCCCCCACTGTCCTTGCCGCCATCTAGCGAGGGGGATGAAAACTGCCCCCCCCCCCACAGTCCTTGCCGCCATCTAGCGAGGGGGATGAAAACTGACCCCCCCCTGTCCTTGCCGCCATCTAGCGAGGTGCGTCATCCCTAACATTTTATTCCTTTCAAGATAAATGTTTCTGCATATGGCCAACCAATATCATAAATAGTTATTTTATCGGTTTTATACGTTCTTCCATACCAGCTCTTGGGAATGAAAATAATGACATAATATCGTACCCGAAGACTGTGAATGCTCATTTAAATCCTTGGTCAGAAGCCGAAGAGAGCACAGGAGATACTGAAGCCGAGAAATATTATTTTCTCTCAGGTGATGCCAAAAAAAGGAAAACTGTGTCACTATGGAAATGTGTCACTATGATTCACAAAGGATTACTCAGAAATACTCAATTGTGAAATAAGTTATAAAATGCAAGTACCCACATATCCATCCATTGGCTATTAGGATCTTCATACTCCCCCCCCCCCCCCCCCGAACTCTTTTAGACTGAGACACCTGCACGGGGAGAATGTTGTGAGGATGAATCGGGGTCGTTAGGAATTGAAGTGAAAAAATTGGGAATAATAATGACGAAAAAAAGATTTTCATAACAGCTCCGATCCAATGTGAGACGGCCGAACGTCGAATTCACAAAACCCACCCCAAAAAGAGAGTTTTTCAGTATATAAAGGGCATTTTCACAAGTTTCGGATTTCGCGATGTCATGGCCTTGCACGGGTTCCCGTGCCACTGGCGCGCTTCGCTACCCTGTCTATTTACACTGCATACCCGATATTGCGAGCCGTTCCATACCCAAAACGCGTTTCTGCGCAGATCTAAGGAGGGGTCTTTCCGACCCCCCTAGCTTTCATGTCACATGCAACGTGATACCCGATAATGCCAAAATATTTTATCGAAATTCCGACTCAGGAATGCATCTACTCAAACTTACTCGTACACAAGAAGATCGGCACGAAACACATGCGAATCCGAGCAGAGCTCGGCCGTGAAAGTGCAAGGTCAGAGTGCAAGGAAAGAAACGAGCTCGACGAGGGACAGAGAAGCCAGACATGCGACCCTGGGCCTACGTAGTACTTTCGATCAAGAGCAATTCTTCGCGCACACTCTTTAGCCTCAGGCCTTAACACGCTTAAGGGTGGCACTGGCGACAGAGGAAAAAGAAAGGGACGGTTGTTACAGACTTGGCCCATAATGACCTTGACTTCTGAAAAAAAAAAGTATCGGATGTATCGTAAAATCGGATGTAACACCCGGGGAGACAGGAGAGGCAGAAGGCCGATGCTCGTCACGCGTTTCCTCCTCGCCAGTCTCAGTCTTCCTCGTGCCGTCGTGGCGTTTCCGTGCGGATGACCCGTTTTAACTCGTCGTTTCCACATGGTGATGGACTCGAGCTTCGCTGTGTCATGTGAGTCGAAAATTATGCCAATTTAACGTGATACGGAAAGGAACATCGATGGGTCTGGGATTCCAAATTTTATCCGTAACTTATGCAGGAGGTTTTAAAAACCCAGAATGCACTTTCTCGCCTCCCAATCACTTTTACTTGAGCCAAAAGTCGTGTCCAGAGTTTCCGCTTGAAGGCAATCTAAGAGTAATGTTTGAAGGCAGCATAGCATCCGAACCATTGGACCGATCTCTATGAAAATTCATCATTACAAAGCCCGGAAATTGGATATCGCCAAAAAATGGCCACTTTTTCAGTGCGCACATCACTTCCTGGCGTTTTACTCTCGGTCAAGGGCTGCCGTGATTGCCGTGAGGCCGCGATAGTACTGCTCGCTTAGGAAGAGATCTGTTTTGAGACTAATATTTCCTCGTCTACTCTGTCTCGCTCCCTCACTCAGAGGGAGTGAGACTTGTACTTTTGCTTTTAGATTTTTTCACGGCCAAATGCTAGTTGTTGTTCCAGTGGACTTTCCCATGAAGGAAGTAATTAGCAATGAGAAGACAGCTCGTTCAAAAGGAAAAACCTTAATAGAAAAATTGGGCAATAAAATCTGCAAATGTAGGAGACGGGATAAGTTTCATTGGGGCAATGCCAAATTTATTCCCTGAACGAGATGAAAAAGTTGGAAATATAAACTCGTAGTCGCTGGCGCCATCTATCGAGCAGGGTGAAAACCCTCCAGGTCCCTGCTGCCATCTAGCGAGCGGGATGAAAACTGAATCCCCCCCAAGGTCCCTGCAGCTGCAATTTCAAATGATTCTCCAAGATAGTAATAACTGATATTGTTTGTAATATTTGTTATTCCTTTACGCTCTTAAGTTTACCGGTGATTGAAAAGAGAAGCAGGAGGGATTGGTAATTTGTTGAAGATTTTTGGAAACTTTTTATTTATTTATTATGCTGTAAAAGTAAATATTTGTAATGCATTTACATTACATATCGTTTTGCTGCGATATTGTGGCTCTATTGTAAGAAAAAGAAAATAACTAGCTTTTCATTGATGCGAATTGCACCGATCTGCTTCCAGCAGATAAGAATACAAGGTATATTAGTTTAGGGATAGTTTTAAGTGATAATGTGAATTCTATAACATCCTGCACATCTATGTCGGGGACATTTCACCCTTCAATTCATTTCAGTACGTCTGTATGAAGCCTGGAAACTACACGGTCTTCAGCAAGATAGCAAATCACCTCAGCATTTTCGCTACATCACGAGAAAAAAGGGAATTTGTTGCCCTCTCCGGGCATAAACCATGGTCATTCTCGAATATAATTTGGATATACAGGGTGGGCCAAAAAAAAAAACAAAGTATCGTTTTTGGAAAGTCGTCAATCTCTTTATTGGCTGTCGATTTTGATTAAAATTGTTAGGCTTATAGAGTTACACAATTGGAGCTTGTATCCAAAATTCCAGCCATCTGGCTTCAAAATGATAGCAGTTGTAATTATTTTCTGATGACCAACGACAAAATGTGCTGTCCAAAATATCGATATAACCCTGAGGCCGGGATGAAACGGAGGTCAGAATTCATTGACCTTCCATCCCTGCATGATGCGACAAAGGAAGATTGGGAGGCACTGCCTCAAAGGTTTATTGACCGGGCCATTCATCTGTGGTGTCCCAGGCTTGCGTTCGACAGAATGGAGGGCACATTGAGCACCTTTTCAGTTGAAATGTACTTCCCTAAGCCAAATTGTGTGCTTTCATGTTTGTGCATCTGTTTTTGTTCTGTTTGCTTGCTTGTTTGTTTCTGTCAGTTGTGAGAATTTTAAAGCTGGAAGAATAAATGAACAAAAAAGTAAGACTTTTTTGGTGATGAAATGTAGATTAAATGCCAATCTCACAGTTTTTGGAATTTTTATTTGAAACTTGGCACACAAACCCTAATTGAATCACCTTATGTGTATACCAAATGTAATCAAAATCGGCTGCATGCAAAAAACTTTTTTTTTTGGCCCACCCTGTAGAAGCAAAAGAATCACGCTGTACTTGTAACATTTCTTCATTGGTCCAGAGGCAGTTTTCTTTTGTTACTTCACCCCCCAAAATAATAGTCTTACTCCAAAATGGGACAAGTAAGAGTTGGATGCTGGGGAATAGTAAAACGGAGGTTGTTCAATAATTTCTGCAAAAGATTTTGCAGTTCAACAACAAAAAGATCAAATCAGTACGGATCATATGTTACGCAAAAGCCGTTCAAGATGAAATGGTTCGAGTTTCATTGTCACAACTTAAGAAGTCTGCTCAACCCTGCAACTTTTCATTATTTCAGAAGGATGAAATCAATAGCTCCAGGCAAGATCCAAGTTGCTTTCCGACAAGCTGAAGGCTTAATCTGCGTTGCAGCGGCTTAAGGCGCGATTTCAGACTACAGAATGATCAGCTGGACTATTGTGTTTGTGAGATCGTTGGAGTGACCCTGAAACAAGTTCTACCATGATCCCGAAAAATTGTTTACTGTGAGATTATTTGCTTTCTTCGTTACATTGAGAAGTCGGCACGTGTCACGCTCACATCGAGATAACAGTGGCGGTAACGATAGCGATGACAGAGTGCAGCGACTGATAACGAATCGTTCTAATCGCTCGTGATTCAAGCCACAGTCCAAGAACACTAGGATGGAAATACAGAAACGGTTAAAACAATTGGTATTCCTTTTGTTTTCGAGAATAATGAAGTCCTGGTGGCTCGCAATCGGAATGACATTTTCTCGCTCTATCGAAGATGGAAAAAGACGCAGGGTCAGTGGGGAACGTAATAGAGATGTCGTTCCCTCCGGCAGCTTATAGCTACTGGCCGAACAGATCCCTCTTTCCATCAGCGCTTGACAGGAGCACGTCATTATATAACGTCATTCTCGGCAAGCATGTGCCAGGAGAACCATCTAGCGGAAACTTTGGACAAGACTTATGGCTCAAGTAAAAGTGATCGTATCTTCGGAACACGGCTACCAGCTGCAAATATACTTCAAAAAGTACTGAACGGGTACGAGAGAACTTGGAGAAGGAAGACGGTGCAAAAGTTGGAGTTCCTGCAGAAAAGTGAACTTGAGTCCTGAGCCGTCCTAGCCACACTCCACAAACGAGTCTCGTCTTCTGAGTTTACTCCATATTACTGTATTGGCCGGTGACCAGTAGAGGGGAGGAGTTGGACGGCATGAGAGGAAGGAAGAACACTAGGGAACGACCGGGAATCGAACCCGGGCCTCCCGATTCCTGTCCAGGTGTGCTAATACTACATGACCGGACTCAGGACATTCAGTCGTTCTTCCCCGTCTCATCCCTAAATCGATATACCTCCCCTTCTTACAGAAGTCTGGTTTCTCAGACTTGAGATTATGGGGACTCAACCAATGATGTGTTCGGATACTTGGGTGGGAGTTTCACAACAGCAGTTAACAACCGTTACGTGGCCGGCCCAAGGCTCAACGTATCACGCAATTACTCACTGCACCCTCGCTACTTTTTATCGCATACCCTTACTCATTACGTCTTACTTTACTGACACCGACAGCATACCCGTTGATGAACTGATATGCCGTGTTTGTGATGAGGTAGGACATTTCCGGGAACTCTGAAAGGCCACTCGGCAGAACAGGTTGTTGACCTAGAGAAACTTCATTCCATATCTGGCTAATGTGTCTCATCTCTAGGAATTCCTCGTCAGGAGTCAGGAAAGTAAGACGTAATGAGTAAGGGTATGCGATAAAAAGTAGCGAGGGTGCAGTGAGTAATTGCGTGATACGTTGAGCCTTGGGCCGGCCACGTAACGGTTGTTAAATCCTAAAGCCGTGTTGAGAGTCCCGAATGAGCGCGTGCTTGTCATTGTTTTTTCTTCTTCCCCCTCTCTACCGATTGTCACATGTTTCGCTAAATTTTCATGATCTACATGACATTTATTTTGTTGCATTGCTTACATTTGAGGTCTTTTCAGGAAGGGAGCGATGCGATGAGTTGAACTTTTGTCTCTACTCTGTGCCCCAGGCAACCCTGGCAGCTGTTTCACCTGCCTGGGGGCTCGATCATAGCACCCAGTCACCTGCCCCTCTCGATCTCTGTGTTGTGTGTCTAAGTGCCTTGTCTGACTGCATAAGCCTAGGAGAAATGACACCTTTTTCCTCCCTCTTCAACATCGTCCTCATCTGTGCCTGGCACATTGTCATTGTTAGTGATTTTGAGATTGTTTTTTGTTAGCTTGTAAGCCCTATTTTCTGTTGAACCTGCTTAATCAGTCAATAGTATCATGGATTTACATGGAAGGAACAGTTTCGTTCCTTCGGGCGAAAAAACGGCTTCGTAAAACCGAGCAATTCGTTATGCAGAAAAAGTTCAACAACTTTTTGATCCATGAAGTAAAGGTAAGCGCCCGACATTGAGAGAAAAAAAAACTCGGCCACCATCAAATCAAACTAATATTTGGTACCCCGATCGTGTACCTGAAGAGGAATGAGAAACAAAACCATGAACGTATCAGTTCATGATTGCAAGCGTCTGGCCTAAAAAAAAAAACTCTTACTGGCATCGCCCAGAAGAAAGGGAAATGTTGGAGTTCCTGTTTCTTGGATCCTCGCTTCATAAGTGAATTAATTTCGCTTAGATAGCGCTTATTCTCGCGAATGGAAAGTGTCTCAATTCTCAATTTGTCTATCGAATGATAAAGCATGCCACACCCTTATGGGTGCGGGATCTCACCCTTAATTATTTGCTGCGTCGCGTCGTTCTCTGGAACATGTCATACGCCATTCAGCCTTACGCAATTCAATGCTGA
>CAJPEV010006170.1:0-11283 GCA_905338385.1 Darwinula stevensoni
CTGTCATGAGAGGCATCATAGGAAGGTCCTCACCATCGAGGGAAGTGGAGAAAACGGCTGGCACAAGCAATCCAACGAGAGCAAACATCTGGGAAAACGGAAGAAAACAAAGGAGGATCACTATTGACATGTTTTTGAGAAAAATGATGAGAAAGGAAAGAAGCATTTGGGAAGATGGAATACCAGTAGCATCATCGTCGGTGGTGCCGAAGTTGAACGAAACGTTGAGATTCTTCAAAAAATTTTCAAAATTGGCAATGAATGTTTTCCTTCTTGCTCGCGTAATCTTGTCGTTTGCTTGTTCACAATAAAGTCAATTTTTTACTTGGGAAGCGTAGCACCTGCGTGTATTAAACACGTGAAATGCGAACGATTTAGAATGGCTCAAGAGAGTCTATACCCACCCGTGGCATGGGCAGTGCAAAACAACGTGCCAATTGTCTCCATACCCTTTGCGTTGCGTCACATGGTACCTGACGTAATTATCATTTGGCACATTACATGCTTAAGTATTAATATAATGCTCCCTGTAGGATACATTATATTTCCACTACCTTGCCCTTCATTAGTCTGTTACAATTGCAGTGCATTATCTTGTTCAGACCTGAGCCCCAAGAAACATCCATTGACTTTGATCTTTCTCGGGTCTTAGGTGGTCATAGATGAAATAAGTGATACTGAAAAACAGCGCGGGGGGGGGGGATCTCATATCTGAGGGTATTAGAATTAGGGTGGGGGGACACTTCCACTGAGATATTTTTTCTAGTGAAACACATTCATCCCCAGATTTGGCCAGCATAGGGAGAGTTTTCATGCCAAAATAGTCAATGTTGTTTTTTATAAGTCTGCTAGAAGGCCCAAGTCGCAAGATTGAAATATTTAGGGCATGAAATCCAGCAACGGATTCGAATATCGATATCTCCGCCCAATATTGAATGGTCGTGCTTTGATATAGGCACATGCACTTCATGATCGTAAGCCAAAATACAATAATATTTATGACCGCAGGCTGCTTAAAGGAAAGCAGACCTGAGCAAGCCTTGTACGGTAGAACTCGCAACCAACTCGCAACCCCGGCCATTCTCCTGCATTTCAGAGCCTTACTCAGGAAACCAGAAAGAGAACTAACCTGGCTGCGATCGGTCGACTTTGAAGTCTCGCACGAATGTGAGCGCGGTGGTGCCTCTCCCCTACGACTGAGATCATTCAATATGACGCTTTTAGTTGTGAAGGGGCGAGGCACTCCTTTGCATTCCGCATCTCCGTCGACCGATCATCTAGTTGGGGTCGATTCTGACGCGTCGATTTATGAGGCTGGGAACAACAAACGTAAACAAAGTTAATGATCTCCATGAGGCTTTGCCGTGCCAGCATCGTATCCTATTTGCATCTTTAATACACCGATTTCAGGGTTCTTCAATCCATCCAGATCGATGCGTTGGCTCTCGTTTTCAATGAATTTCATTTACGAGTTAAGGAACATTTCTCCTAAGATGGTTGGAATGATGATTACGAATTACATCCACGATCCTTGATCGATGAAAATGTATCAATATGGAAACCCTTTTATATGGGTATTTCCACGAAAAAGGCTTCTACATGAATTCCATTTTTTAAACTCCCATCAGTGCCTATAGATCAGTACACTTCATAGCTATGAAGAAAAGGTGCAGGGAATATCGAAACGAAAAGGGATGGATACCCGGTGAACGTCGACTCAGGGCCAGCTGCATGCCTCTGGGGAGACCTTCCTCTCTTCGTCTCTTCACCCGTTATGTTCAATCGTAATTTTCGTGCATAACAAACACCAACCTGCACATTTTGTCTACTTGGATTGCACCTTCCTGCAATGACGGGAATAAAGGAGAATCAGCCTGCATCAGTCTATGTCGGTGAATCGGTCCGTAATCCCTGTCCTGACTTTGTTTTTTCCAAGCAGCGCATCACTTCCTTCTCTCTCACGGATCTGGAATTTCATATTTTTGTGCAGTGTCTTCGTCTGTTTCTCCCAGACCCCTCGATCTCTATTTTCCTTTATTCCTAAGTATCCCGATGTAGAATTCCTTCAAGCATTCTGTACGAATTCTGTTTCAGTAGCTCCGCTTCCTTCCGATCTCAGAATTCCTGTCAACGCTCATCACCTTCGCATGGTTTCTTTTTTCTCTGTAGCCCACGTATGAGTTTTTATAATGATTTTGCTCATTAGAACTACTTCCTTTCCTATCCATTCCTTTCTTTCAATCTGTCGCGCCAGAGATTATTAACCAAAGCGAGAAAACAATATAGAGACCGTTGTCTCTCCAGTTTCTCTTCCTGAATTCTATCATACGATTGGTAACTCCTAGACCAGGGGTGACTGCGAGGGGCCATTAACGATTTTACAAACATATTTCGGCTCGTATGGCCTCCAGACCACCCGCCCTTTACGAGGCTGGCTGAGCATAGCTGTGGCCAACAGGGCAGGAGACGTTATAGCACTTAGAACTCCGTCAGTCATGGAGGGCCGCGGGCAAGGTTGGAACCGCATGCACCCCCGTCCTAGACTGATAAGAACTCCATTAGATTGGGTCCTCATGTATTTTGTACTACCTCGTTCGACTCTCGACTTTGTTGTCCTAGCCCAAGTGGGCTTTTTATTTCAAGAATCCTTTGATCGAATACATCACGAATACACCAGAACAATACAACACTATTCCTGTATTTCCAGTTTACCTAGTGTACTTCTCGTATTTGCACAATCCCTTCGGAGAGGAAAGATGGACCCACACATAAAGTAAGCAGTATTACCTCGAAATTAAGCAAAATAGTTGGAACGATGCAAAAACGGAAGTAACCGCTAGGAGCTCCTCCGACGAAGGAGAGGCGGAACATATGCACGACGCGGGCAGACTCCACGCAAGGAGTGAGGCCTTCTGTCCCAATACGCACGGTCTAGGTGAGAGAAAGCCTCGTCGGGGAGGCCGTCCTCTACGATCCTCCCTCTTTCGCGTGCAGTCACTCGCGAGATGGAAGCTGATATTGTGTGAATTCTCCATCGGCCTTCAAGAGGAGGTTCCTTTCGTTCGTCGTGAGGAAGACTTCGCGGGCATCAAGAGTAAGAATCATTCTCTCCTTCCGCCTTTGTGATTTAATGAGTCAGCGGTCGGCTACGGAGTGAATTTTCCCTGCCAAAAGACCTTCCAGCCAATCCGGAAAGAAATTGGACAGGGCTCATTTCCGCACGGAAGCTTCTCTCCATTCACGGCTCGGTGTCATACCTCATTGTCAAGGATAGGATGATATCAGGCGTAGTTTACGTCTTTCTGCAAGACAGAACTGGATTTCACGATTTCGTGTCGGCAGGTCTCTAACATCTTACGAATAATGAAGTCGCCTGCGAGAAAGACACCTCGAGAAGCATTTCAATCTGGACAAAAATTTCGACACACGTATGACACATGACATGACACGTGTTGTATGCCTCTCCGCTCTGTGTGTGCAGACGACACGATTAGAAAGGCCGGCATCGAAAGGAATCGTCGCATGGATGAAACCTTTCGTGGGAAATCCCTTGGGCCGATGACGCCGTTCCCCTCGGATTCGCGAAGAAACCGGCTATATCTCCGCCATAGATCAGGAGGGAAAGCCTCGGCACGACACCCATACGTTCGTCGCGGAAGTCGGGGGAAACGAGAGAAGGGAAGGCTTGTATTCCTTTGGATTCCATCCAAGGCTACGTTGGATAGGAGGCAGTGCCGGAGGAAAGGAGCAAGAGTGTCCATTCGGATCTCATCGGCATTTCCGTCACGTATTTCCCCTTCCCCTCCCTGCCTGGAGAGTCTCCATTGAAGCCTCAAGGTCACGGATGCTTCTCCAGCCCAATGCGAGTGCAAGTAAGCCTTCCCTCCGGCGGTACAAAAAAATCAGAAGAAATTGCAACACTCAGGGCTCTACCGAAAATGACCGGTCCAGAGAAAAGAAGGCTATCACGTCACGTCCGAATCCTTTTCTTGCCCTATGAGTGCATGGTTTCCCCCATCGACAGGCTTTTCGTCCTCCAACATGTGTTGAGTCTTTTTTATTTCCCCCAGGAGATAAATCTACCTTACTAATGAGCGTAAGTGTCTGTGCGTAGTCGCTTCTCCTCCTAGACGGTTTGATCCCTGACCCTGAAACTTTAAACTTAGGCTTCCTAGGGGTGGGGCATCAGGACGACGGAGTTTGGTGGCCCTGCCACCGGTGGGTCGCTGGGCCACCTTGGGTCACCACGGTCATTTTTCGTTCAAATAATACGATTTTTTGTGTGTAGGAATCATTCAGCAGCCTGAGTTCGCCAGTCAGGTCCATTTTTCTTCATGACCTTTCACCTTTGAGATATTAGAGGTCAAAGGTCAACAATTCAGGGTCATTTTCCCGGCCAAGCCGTGCACTCCAAGCCTTGCAATTTTACATTCCAGGTCGTGGAGGATTTCCACACTCGATGCTACATAAAATNTCCAAGGCTACGTTGGATAGGAGGCAGTGCCGGAGGAAAGGAGCAAGAGTGTCCATTCGGATCTCATCGGCATTTCCGTCACGTATTTCCCCTTCCCCTCCCTGCCTGGAGAGTCTCCATTGAAGCCTCAAGGTCACGGATGCTTCTCCAGCCCAATGCGAGTGCAAGTAAGCCTTCCCTCCGGCGGTACAAAAAAATCAGAAGGAATTGCAACACTCAGGGCTCTAACGAAAATGACCGGTCCAGAGAAAAGAAGGCTGTCACGTCACGTCCGAATCCTTTTCTTGCCCTATGAGTGCATGGTTTCCCCCATCGACAGGCTTTTCGTCCTCCAACATGTGTTGAGTCTTTTTTATTTCCCCCAGGAGATAAATTATTCATAATGCGGAGCAGTATGCGTCAAAATGCCATTTGACATGGCGTATCGCGAAATCATTGTGCTATCAGAGGGCTACGCAGAGTCAGGGTTTACTCCTAAGTTATTCTTTGGGAATAAACGGATTATTCTCTGCCTTTTTAAGAATCGCTTGGATAATTACCACATAATAATCTTGTCATTTCTCCATTTTGCAATTTAGGAGTCCGTTCCTGATGAAGTGACAGTTCAGTTTATGATGCTTTGGTTGGTATACGAACTATGGAGACTAGAGCTTCGTGTAAACGTAAGTACTGAACTTCTTCTCCTTCGTTTTTCATTCCCCTATAAATATGTCCAATGCATAGTAACTATTTGTGGCAGTGAATAATTTGCTTTCGTATGAACTATAACTGGAACCTTCGTTTCATAACGGCCGCTTTGTCCCGTCAATTCGTAAGGGGTTGAGGTTTAACGCTCCTATGAAGGAAGTTCATGCTTGGTCCACTTCGCAGTCTATCCTTCGCCACAACCAAATACCTTCATAAATCTGAAAGCGACTTGCGAATGGAAAGAGTTTCATCCATATTTTTTACACGCATTGGTAAGATTGAGGGAAGGTCCAAAGAGAGCACTAACTTTTTTGAATGCCGTGTTTGAGGCATGCAAAACGATACTGTATGGGTTTTTCGGGATTCAGATACCGATGAAAACAATTTTTTTTTCAATAAATCACTGCAGAGAATGTAAGTCTCTCCTAACAGAATTTTTGCTCCCTTTTGCAGAATGGGACCCTACCTTCAGGCACCCATGCAGACCCCGTGAGGAACCTAGAGAGTCCTAAATAATCCGCGCTAACCCCATCCAGCCTTCGTCCAAGAGGATGACCGGATCCTTCGCCTTCCTCTGGATTTCCCTCCTTTCCCCCTTCCCCTGGGTGGCCGGGCACAAAGACTGTCCGAACTGGACGAGGCTGGGGAATTCGGGCCAGGTGCCCTGCACCTGCTCCGAACCACGCTCCGGCGCAGTGACAGTGGATTGCTCGAACGCTGAGACTAGTGTAAAGCTCTGGTCGGCCTTCAACAAGGTTTCCTGGTCATCGACTCAATTCTGGTGAGCCAGATCTTCCATCCAGGTTTCTCATCGCTTTCAGCCACACGCAAGGAAATCGAATTTGCACGTACGTCGGTTCTGAGTGTCGGGCTGAACCAGATCTGAGGATCATCCTAGAGTTTCCAGTTAGTTTACAAACCGAACAAAGGGATTAGTCCATCTCTTCGACTTCAAAAAGATACGGACCTCTGTGAAGCCAAGCAAAACCTGTTTCAAAATCTCTGCTTTCTTACCGTTGGATGAGGGAAACTTCCGCCCCCTCCCCCCTCAAACATAAAATAATAATATTGCATGAAATAAATAGATAGATAAATAAATATAAGTACGTAATTAATAAAGTAAAATGAATAAAAAATAACACTAATTTTCACCGAGCGAACATCGTGTGCTTCGAATCGACGAAATGCTCCGACGAATCCGTTTCTCTGCCCAAGGAGAAATCCCGGCGGGAGTGTGAGAACTCTCAACGGGACAACTTCATCTTCGTGGTCGCATTCGCAGCCGATCCAAATGTTGCGACTCGGTGCAAATGGGCTGGTTATCAATAGGAGATCTTTTCATTTATTTTTTCATACTATCCCCGTAATTCTTCCCGGGAGCATTTGCAAAACAGAATTAGATATGCTTCTCACCCTCTCAACGCAGATTCATTCCCGAAAATTTGAAGCTTCATTGCCATTGGGTAATGGATGAAACACAATCCTACTATTATTATTAATCTTTTTTTGTTTTAGCAAGAGTGAATTTCATTCCGAAGTTTTTCACCTCTCCCTCTGATTTCGGGTGGGGGTAGATTGGGAGGAAATAATCTAACCAAAAGAAATACCGGGTGTGGCAAAACAGGTGCCGCTCTTTGAGATTGATTGGAACTCACGAGGTAAACGATAGCATGGCAAATTTTTTTGTTTTCACAACGACATCTACGTATCCTTGGAACCGCTTGAAATTCTCGTTCACTTTTCCTCAGTCGTTTTAGCACAGGAGCATTTATGCGAAGGCGACTCGAATTTATTTTTTTTTTTTACGCTAGGAAACGTATTAGCAGAAGAATAGTTGGGTTGCGTGGAGCGCACAAGTCTCGAACCAGAGCTCCTCCCTCTCCCCATGAAAATGCGCTCATAGGGGAAAGATGAGGTGGGCAAAAATTTGCCAGAATTTAAGGCAAGGGATGAAAGAAATGTAGGCCAATTGTTAAGCGATTGATTCAGAAGCTGCGAGGAACCGGATTAGCCGAGAGGAAAATTATAATTATGCGGAAGGAAACTATGTTCCTGTGGAAGAAGTCATTGATTCTCAAGATGATAATCCTGGAATGCAAAAAACATTATATGCAAATTGGCAGACGTAAGGACGCGTCAGAGATCTGCTTAGCGACTTCTGAAGTACAGAGGACAAAATCCTGATTTGGACAGGTCCTCCCGTCGGCGTCCAGGTGCGAGTGCAAAAAGAAAATTCCAATTGACCTTGTGCTAAAACGGCCGGAGAAAATAAGCCAAAATTTGTTAATGCTTAAAGGATGGGTGTGTATGAAAGGAGATGTGTATGAAAGTAATTACATGGTTCCAGCTGCTGCTTCATAGGTGCCACAACATTTCAATGAGCGGTGCATTTTTTTTGTCAATCCGGTATAGGGTAACTTGGGGGAATATGGCCATTGGGGTAATATGGCCCTTCACAAGGAATCCCCTTATAATCCCCTTATATTAGTTTGAGCGAAGGATAGACTGCGAAGTGGACCAAGCATGAACTTCCTTCATAGGAGCGTTAAACCTCAACCCCTTACGAATTGACGGGACAAAGCGGCACACGTGCATTGTTACTCAAAAGCAAAAGCGTTGCAATCCTATTTT
Organism: Darwinula stevensoni; assembly: GCA_905338385.1. Lineage (NCBI taxonomy): Eukaryota > Metazoa > Arthropoda > Ostracoda > Podocopida > Darwinulidae > Darwinula > Darwinula stevensoni. Next base: position 7,793 of record CAJPEV010006170.1, read on the forward strand.
CCACAACGGTTCCTCGAGTCAGGTAATGATGTCGACTTCTTTGTTTGTCCTCGGTGCAGTTAATGTTTATTTTTCAACTGCTGAGAGTCCTTTATCATGTTTCAAGGCACTCAGCATGTTCCAGCACATTTCACACATTCCTGGACAATCTGGAGTTGTTTTTCAGAAGTGGTCATATTCCCCTAACTATAGGGTTAATATGGCCTCTTGAGACCTACTCAAAAAAGACCCGAAGGCGCCATAACCATATTTTTTTTGCATACGCCTTGCTGGCATTTAGCAAAGGAGATATCAATCAATATTTTAGAAATATCATTAAAGTCAAATTCAACCTTGATGGACCATGATGACCAGGTTTCACTTTGTTGGGCCATATTCCAATATGGCCTCTTGAGACCTACTCAAAAAAGACCCAAAGGCGCCATAACCATGGTGTTTTTGCATACGCCTTGCTGGCATTTAGCAAAGGAGATATCAAGCAGTATTTCAGAAACATTGTAAAAGTCAAATTCAACCTTGATGGACCATGATGACCATGTTTCATTTTGTAGGGCCATATTCCCCCAACAATAGGGGTAATATGGCTTCTTGGGACCCATGTGAAGAGGTCCCAAATACTCTTTTCCCATTTACTTTTCTGCACGGATCTTGTTGGGAATAAATAAAGGAGACATCAATCTCCAGGCTTATTTAGACTTCTCTTGCGGGCTCCAGTCCCATCCCCACGGTTGCCTCAAATCGTGCTGATGTATTCGAAAATGCTTGATTTCACCTGGATCTTCTGTTATTTTTGTGGTTCCATTCGCTGCGTATTTAATTTTTAGTTTTGGTTCAGGTGAAATGTTTCGATTTCTAATGGGAATGAGATCTGTTAAAACGAGAAACTGATTACACGCCTTACTGACCCATTGGTGGAAGGGTGAGTCGCAAGAAAGGGTAGGCCGAGGCACAACCTGTGGAGAGTCGTGGGTTAGTCATAGGCTCTCCCGGAGAGTAGGGGAGAGGGGCGAAGAAAGAAAGGTTGGCTTTGCAAAATCGTCATATTCAACTCGCAAATAACATCGTCGCACGGACCAGTAAAAGAGTACGTGTTATAGCCGAGGTTCGTTATGAGGGAGATTGTGTTTATGTATTTTCTATCGCTGCATTTTCAAGCATATGCTATGCACGAATCTGATGCACAACATGTTGTGATACTATGCTACCTAGTAAGTCATTACAAGACGAGGAAGTCCGCATTCTCGCGTTGCTTCAAGCGCGAAGATACGCTCCTATGAAGTCCCGAACGATTCTGCGTTGTTCACGGCTGGCACGTTCACCTGGTTAAATTTAGATTTAAAAAACCCCAAAACACTCTTACCGCTGGAAGAGTTTAAATGATGTCGGCATGGGATCTTTAACGTCCTTTCTTTCGTCTTCGTCGTCCTCGTCGACGTGGACTCATTTCTTACTATTACCATGGCTCGCGTATTAACAAGCCGCTATGAATCGGATATAAATGCAAGCACCTCGTGGGCTTTTGGCCGGGACCAGGCATTCTTCTTCACTGTAAGACAGGACTTGTTCTAAAAGGGGGTGGTCATGATCAAGTTCGACCATCATTCGAACATAATTCCTAAGTCATGAGGTTAAACATTTTTACGTAAGTGCATCTGGAGAAAATTCTTGATTTCTTTTATTTATCCTCGCAGGAAATTCAAGATGGACAAGAACCCCAACGTGGAAGAGATCCAAGAAGATGCATTCGCAAGCGTCTCCTTCGAGAGGATCAACATCCGCAACAGCGCCCTTAGGACGATCCATCCGTCGGCCCTCCTCGCTTCCGCAGAGACGCTATTCATGCTGGAAATCTTCTCCAGTCGCATGGAGAGTTTTCCTTTCTACATCCTCCCCCAGCTGACCAGCCTCAAGGCTCTGATCCTCCCGCTCAATCGCTTCGCGTCCGTCCCGCCCCTTCAGAGCGGAAGCCTCGAGGAACTCTACTTAATGTGGAATAAAATTTTGAGGTTTGAGAAAGACGGATGGGCGACTCCTAAATTGAAGAAACTCATTTTAGGTAACCATTCAACATCTCGTGCGATATGCGAATATTCCCATTTCAATGCGTAGTCTCGAGATTTTTTAACTTCGTCTCCATCTCTGAAACCATTAAGGCAGGGGTAGGGAACATTTTTTACCTCGTGAGCCATAACAAGATTGAGCAAAGTGCTTGTGAGCGGTAGATTTTCAGGACATAATTTCTCCAGAAGTTGGCAACAGACATGCGTTCTTTGATACATGAGAAAAACGAGGAACAACCATGACTTTCAGCCAAGAATTAATGAGCAAAACCTTTCGGCTCGTGAGTCGGGAACCTATGACTTATGAGCCATAGGTTCCCGACCTCTGGACTGAAGGGTTGCGTTCTTGGCCGCAGTGGTAACCACAAGTCAGGCACCATGTGCTTAACGGCGAAATCATTCAGAAAACAAACTCTGTTGTCCATATCATTTTAAATATTTTTTTTTTCATTCAATAGCAATCAGACCTTACCTTTCCTGCTGCAGGTGCTTGGCAAAAGCAAGGCCGGAAGAGTTCTCAGCAGTTCAAATTTCCCCGGAAAGTCGGAATATATTGTGTAATCAGAAATTATCTCGTACACCCTTTGAATATAATGGTTGATATATTATTTCTAGCCTTTTTACCTATCCCGATTGTGATAGTGGCGGAATAACTTCGAGGTATTTCTCGTATACTGTGGCATAGCTTCAGTCGAAACACGATCTCTTCTTCATCTCGTGATTCTCTCCCACGTGTTTCATACAGATGGGAACCCTTTCTCGGAGTTCCCATCGGATGTCATCAAGGGATTGGAGAGACTGGAGGAGTTCTCTTGCGCGGACTGCAACCTGGGACCGAGCCTTCCGAGCGGGTTACTCAATTTCCGCAGCGAGACCTTGAAGGTGGTGAATCTCGCTTGGAATAAAATCGTCAGGTTGGAGCCCGGAGCCATCACAGGTAGGATCCTCAGTCTTTCTCTAGCCCCGTTCCCCTTTAGATCGTGGATGCGAGTTACCTCAAATGTCCACCGGGTCAGAATTGTAATTTCCCAGCCCCGAATTCGGAGATGTGGGGATAACTGCGATACCTCCTGCGTCCTTCAGTATTCCGCATTGTGCGCACCGCTGCGTCCGAGGAATTTAAATTTGGCCCATGTGTTCTGTTTCAGGGGCGGTGTGGGTGCTGAATGAGAGGGCGTGCAAAATCAGTGTATACCCTGCAAGCGTCAAGTTTGAGTTGTTGGTTTCCGCTAATTCGAGGGCACAGATTCGTTACCTTCGAACCGTTTCCATAACGATTTCCTCCTCCATCTGCCGCCAAGAGTTGCGCTAACCTAGGCTTTTGTGGAGTTAATGCACTAGGTGAAACTTTTCTTCGTTTTCTGAATAATTTGGGCCGATGGACGTGAAAAAAAGTCGTACGAGACTGCTGACCTGAATTTCGGGACAGGA
>CAJPEV010006171.1:0-11280 GCA_905338385.1 Darwinula stevensoni
ACGAATAATTCCTGAAAATGCCTCGCCTCCACATTAGCACCAGTGAGCAACAGTGTGAGTGTTAAGTGTGAGTTGCAGCATAAGCACTTTTGTTTCACATTGCTGCCACAAGGGATATGTCCCCTCCCTACAGCAAAATGTACACCCTGACCGTGCTCGCTGCGGCAAACGACTGTAGTTATTGAGATGACACGGAGAGGCCTGAGAGGAAAGGTAGATTTTGGCACTCGAGCAGGATAGCGCACCTGCGCACTGCGCGAGGTGCTACAGCCGATCATACCAGATCCGTGGCCAGTTAACACGCCTTATCTCCATATGTTGACCATGGAATCTAGGGCGACACAAAACAGATGTTGTACGAGAAGAATATTGGAAACCTCCCTCACTTAAAAGCTGGGCTTCGGCAGCGATGGCCGCGCCTGTTCCACAATTCTATCAAGGACGCCCTTCATCAAAGGCGGTTCCACTTGCAGCAGACGTGAAATAGAAGTGTGCAAACATTCGGCATCGTTTCTGACAAGTGTAACATGACGTCAACTTATGCTGTTTAACGACGAATGAAGGGAATTATAACAGCGGTTCACTCATTTTCGCGCCAACCGGTAATATGCGTCTTCCAACTGCTGCCATGCTCTTCAACAAGGAAATAAATGAATTTTTTTAAATATATTGGAAGAGATCCTGGTTTCAGGCAATTATCATATGATGCGATTGTCATTCTGATGCAGAGGAAACTCTCCTGCAGAAATGCTGTGTGAGGAAGATGGGAAAGTGATGACGTCGGTAGCGGGGAACGGGCTCTTTCCCGTATAGCGAAGCAGTCAAAATGAAGAACGGCGAAATTGAGGCCACGAGATCGACACACCTCAAACGATCACTTCCAACGCGACCACGAATCCATTCGGATTCTCAGTCAATTGTTTCATCCCGAGGCGATGGTTCGATCGAGGGCTGCTTCTCGATTGTGTAAAAATAAACTTTAGTGAGAGAAAACCTATGCGAGAAACCAACGGAATGAGAAACCTGCGGAAATCTTCCGTTCGGACGCCCGATCTACCCGAAAATCAAGGCGGATCGTTTATTCCGCTCGAGCGTCACTCTGACGGGACGATATATATTTCTTTGAAATTAATTGTCGATGCACTGTTGAGAGCCTGTCGGCTCGAAGAATGCGACATCGGAGCGCCTCCAAGTATTTACTATTTCGTTCGTACAAGAAGGCTGGGACGAAAAAGATGCGCCTGGCAGCAGCAGCCCTGGAAGAGAAAGTCGACGCAGAGGTCAGTCAATTTGTGACTCTTCCAGGTCGTTTCTCCACCGCTCCGGCGTTTCATCGTTTGGGGATTACATCTGAGTGGAGAGCATTCGGGTGGAGAAGGAGACGGGTGAATTCATCGGTGTGGACGCGTATATTAACAAGCAAGACCCTTAGCGAAACCTGATTCCTCCACGAGAGAGGCATGTAGCAAATACAAAGCGAGGTTCGGACTCGCGTCCCCATGGACAAAAGTTGTCGGTGACAACTTATGCAGGGTGAAGGGGGGGGGGGGTTCCACATTTGTCTTGCTAGAACTGCAGTAGCGAGGAGTATTTCCAGCTTCTTTCAACTCTCCTCCAATCTAAAGCCAATTTTGCACGGGGCGTTCGAAAAGGAAAATGGTCATCCGAAGGCATCCCAATTCTGCCTGGAAGGCAGGCCTGTCGACAGACGAAGGACATCGACATCGTATTCTTCCGGATTTACAGGAATTCTGAATCTAGGAGATGGTTCATCTTTTGCGTCCTTGCCTATTCTTTACTCCATTTTGATCACGATACATACCTAATGAAACATGGAATCGAAGGAATTACACATTCGTGTATTTTATTGCAAGTCATTAAGTATGGAATGCAGAACCGGAGACGAATCCGCTTTACTGAGACTCCATCCGCCGACCGTTTTCTTGCATTCTTCGGCGCCCGAGGGACCTAAACTCCAACGACGGAAAGAGTAAGAGGAACGAGGCACCTCAAAGCACCAAGCATAAAAAGAAGTCACGAAACGTCATCAGAGACGAAAATGCTTGTCGGTCGATGCCCGACGGGGAAATCGGGCGGATGATTGTCGAGGATGAAACGGCAGCGCATGAGCTCCGTTGCGCCAACTCTCTCCTCGGAACGCGCGAGACCTGCTGGAAGTTGTCCCGGGGGACCAAAAAGAGACATCTAGCGGATCGTCAGACGATGTCCTCGTTGCCCTTCGATCGGACAGATGTCTTCGCTCGTGACACGCTTATGAAGACGGGCGAACGTTTCCCACACGATTTTATAAAAGGTTCTTCGATCGTCATTCTCGAGTCCTCTTCTCGTTCTTCATCGTTTCCTGCCCCTTTCCACCCCTTTCCGGTATGGAGTAAAAACGACTAAAAATGAAATTCGCAGGACGATAGCAAAATGCAAGAAGCATCTCGACCGCGGGGGATTTGAATATCAATGAAGTTTGGTGGAGCTACTCGCGATTTTTCTCGGTGTTACCAACCCTGGAAGGTGAAAATCTGAATGCGCCTTTTTGCGCTAGGATGTGAAGGGAATTTCTGCCCTTCCAGACCCCGGAAAATAATACGGCATCCGTGTACGGCACTGTAAAATAATTCATCGATATGATAATGCTTGCGAGTGACATCTCCTTCTACGAACGTGAAAATGATCGGTACGTTCATCGTGCAAAAGGAATTACAGCCTTTCTGTAATGGACTCATACTTTCATCATGATCATATGTGATCATGGTGTGTGAACATTTTTTTAAAGAGTAATTTCCTTTACTATTAGGTTGGCCAAAAAGTTCTGCAACACTTGCGAAAAAGTTTATTTTTATGCGCAAATTTATTTTAAAACAATAACAACTACTCTTCAAAATAAAGGCCTTCGTTTTCAACAATCTTTTGCCACCGATCTGCAAGTATCCGGAATTGATTGAAGTACCATTCTGCCATCGGCTATTTATCGGGTCCATACGTCACCGGAATCGAATCGTTTGTACCATCGGGAAACAGTTGTGTAGTGGACGGTTCCTTCGCTTTCAGCATCACAAATCTCTTTCGCAGCATCTCTGGTCGAAAGTCGTCGCTTCCAACAATAGCGTATCAAGACTCGAAGCTCGATTTTGTCCAATGNGTGTAGTGGACGGTTCCTTCGCTTTCAGCATCACAAATCTCTTTCGCAGCATCTCTGGTCGAAAGTCGTCGCTTCCAACAATAGCGTATCAAGACTCGAAGCTCGATTTTGTCCAATGTCATCTGAAGCTTTGAGGATAAAGATGAACCTGGAACACAATAAACACAAAAACAAAAATTGTGCATAAAACACACAAAACATTAACAAAAATGCGCATGAAAATCAACTTTTTCGCAAGTGTTGCAGAACTTTTTGGCCAACCTAGTAGAACCCTGCACCGCCTCTCAACGGGACGCACTAACGTTAGGCCTCGGCGTAACTCACGGACCGTGTTCTCGGGTCGGGCGGAGGCGAACCTTTTCTCGTCGAAGCGAATCTCCGCCCTGGACTCACCGGCCAACGAAGCCAATGAGTGTGAATCTCGGCGAGGACGGGGAACGCGAGGCCGATCTGGAGTTTCTCGAAGGACCTCCACGGAGGTCTGGGGGAGAGAACGTGGAATGCCTCCACATCCCGCACGAATCGGTCGCTGCCGGCCACCGTTTCCATCTCGGTTCGCCTCGTGAACTCGGCGCATGAATTCTTCGTACAAAAAGACGGAAGATCCGGACACCCCGTATTTGAATCGCGGCGATCGATCGGCGACTCCCCCTCGACTTCCGACTGCAAAATCTGATCCCGTGGCTCGACCGATATCGAGAGGGCCGATCGCGTTAGAACATCGCCACGATACGTCCTCCACCTTTTGAGTCGAAGCGTGTCGTCTGGACGGTGGAGGGAGCACGAGGGGTGTTTCAAAAGCGTAGGGGGTGATGATTTTGCAATAATAACGACCGGTTCGAACGGGATGAAACTTGACGATATTCGCCAGATGGCAGACGGTCACTGGTGCTCCGTGAACGATGAGGCGATTCCTTTCGTTTTTGCGAGTTGGGTTTGCGTCGTCGTGCACTCCGGGACGCACTCTTTCCACGCGGAACTTTAATCGGTGACGTGACCGAAATCTTCATCGTTCGTGTCACCGATCTGTCGCGATCGAAAATCGATCATCGACCTCGTGGACCTGTCCCGCCGAAACGATCGGTGGCGACAGAGACGTCGATCGCCGCAGACGATCCGCCGGAACGAGGCGGTCGGGCTATCGGTCCGGCCTCGCCGGGCCATCGGGCGGATCTGCAGACGCGAACGGCGGAGTACGAAACCGGCATTCCTTTACGTTCTCGTAAAGGAGTTTGACCTGGAAATAGATCTCCCCTTCGCGACCCGACCGCTTCCGATATCTCTCGCAACGGGAGCGAATAAAATGCAGGCATCGTCATCGGTCGTCGCCGTACTCCCCGACGTCGCAACGTTCCAAGATGAACGTACCGCTTCGCAGGGAATCGAAGCGATGCTTCCCAAGGGATTCAGACCTGCAATTCTCACCACGAATGAAGAGACGGTTCGAGAGAGCGCATACGTATGCGATCGTGAGGATAGACAGATCGCTCGAACGAGAAACGAAGACGATTCGATTCAGAAGATTTTACCGTGGATCGGATGGGACCCGGCTCGGTGGGTCGTGGCCGAAGGACCGGACGGAGGTCGCGCGAGAGGCCGGCAACGATCCTCTCGCAGGAACTACCTCCTCGGCGTTCCGGAGAGAGGGAACGAGGGATCGTGCGAAATCGTTCAGAAGAAAGAAGCGAAGGTGAAGACCGGGTCGATGGAGTCACGCGACCGGGAAGCGTCCAGAAAAGACCTCTGCGTGGTGACACGGAGCAGAGGGAACGGATCGAAACAAATGAGCCTTTTCGCGTACGGGTCCGCCCTTTCCGCGTGGATCGTGCCGCAATCGGTCTACCGCATTTATTTCGTCGTCGTTGTTATCTCGTTTTTAGGGAAGGTGGGATCGGTTAACTTGGTTCCCAGCGGAGGTAGAGGGAGGAGGAGGGGGGGGGGGGGAAGGGTGGCCGGGGGCATACTTGCTCGATGCGTCATGCGGGAGAACCTGGACCCCTTTACATACCCTAGGAACATCCCCAGGTATATCGGATTCACGTATGCACACCTTTTCTCATCGACTGCATCTCGCGAGCCTGCACACGAAGGACACCCGCCGAAACGGGATTTTTGCCCCACGAGGGGCGATAACGGGATGATTTCAGGCTCGATGCCATGGACGGAACGGGATCGATTCCCGTTCGGGGAAAATTCGAAATCGATCGGAACCGGAGCGGAAAAAAATACCGCGAAGAAACGTGCGCACTTTGGTGCGCGATATCTCGGAAACGGGATGACGTAAGAAGCCGAAATTCCTCCCGGGGATTAGGGGGGACGTGCAAGAAAAGCTGCCTCGGTGACCGCACGTTGCGATGTCGGATGTTTCCATTCTTTGCGGATTTGCTGCGTCGCAGCAACCGTCGAACGCGTCCGGAACCGCACGGCGTCCGTACGACGAGGAACGCACGGCAGCCACGCACTTTTCATCTCTCGCTGCTCTCGTTCGTCCAATCAATCAATCGCTGGATCAATTGCTTCCTTGGGTGGAGTGAAATTTGACCGATTCGCCTCTCTGCAGACTCGATGGTGTCGCGTCGGGCGACCGAGGTCGACTGCGACCGACGGTTCTATTTATACCCCGAGTGCATGGACGATGCGCAAAATTTGCGGAAGTGGCGCTCCTCGTGGTAACTGTGGCAACTGTGGCAACGCAGCTGTGCGATTTCGGCTCTCTTCGTCGTGCAGATTCCGAGATATCGTGCACTCGAGTGTCATTCGACAACCACCGTGCGTATTTTGAGAAAACACGGATCATTCACTTTCAGGAATATTTATCTGTAACATGTTTCAAAGAAAACTGGAAAAGTGCTTAGGACTTACCCTACCGAAGTACCGTAAATATCGGATTCCGAAGAACGGTTGGAAATTGCATGCCGTACGCCTCGAGGGAGAAGAAATATTTTTTTCCCGGAGTGGATCTCGTCGAGCGACTCATCGCGCATCCTAAAAGGCGGAAATGGACACGACCCGCGATCGCGGCTGGATTTCCGCCGTCTCGAACGTTCGGGATTCCCGCTCTCGCGGTGGCTCGTACTTTCACTTCGTTTCGTTTCGCCGAAAAGGAAACGAGGCGAATGAAATCCATCTTAGGGTCTCTGATGAAATGACGAAAATAAATGCCTCGCCTCTCTGGTCTCGAACGGAAAAGGATTCACGAGGACAATAAAATGGGGAAAGGCTCCCGTGGACGCCGAGGTTCACCCTCGAGTTAACGATGTCATATAATCATTTCCGAGCGATGATGTGATATTTTGTGGAGAAGAAAGGGGAAATTTTCGCAGGAAATAATTTCCGAGCAAGAGGCGAAATTCGGGATGAGATGTCCTTCGTCGGAAATTTTACGAAGAACGATCGGAAATTCCCGAAAAATGTGTCCCGTGTGGTTATCTCTTGCAGGGTTATTGATGTCACCGATCCTGCGTGGAAGGACGGAAGCCAAAGGGACGATGCCCCCGAGGGTCTCATGTCGTCAGGGACTAGATCCGCCGGCGAGGAAGGGGTTTGGAGACGGGTGAGAGGACTCATCCGTGAGTCATAAAAGAAGGGGTCGGGAGTCGCCGACGATGCCGCTCGCCGCGATCGAGGCCAGTGGACGGCTTCGGTAGTTGGGGCTACTCGCAGGGTCGCGGCTGAGGTTCTTAAAATCTCGTGGAACCGAGATGAGGTCGATCGGGGAATGGCTCCAGGTCGATTCTTTCGGTCGTCGGGAGGACGTTCGTCGTTCCGAGACGGGTCGCTTCCTCTGGGTCGTTTGGCGGTCGGGATCGTCGTCGGTCGTTCATCCGATCGCCGGTTTCCGGAATGTCTTTTTTCTTTCTTAAACTGATTGGAGCTAAATGTACGGTGGGCCCCGTTGCCATGCGGTGGATCGTCACATGTCTCCCGCCCACCACGGGGAGATCCTCCCGACACTGGGACTGGTAGAGTGCAAGACCTCCGCGAAGCTAGAGTCTCAGTCGTGCAAAGGGCACCCACGACTGCGGTGTTTCGGCGAGCCCGGGAGTTTCTCCTTTCGGGCCCGCCTCCACACCTGGATCTCTCCCGTTTCTCGATTTACTTTTACTCTTAAGTAAGACATTGAAGTCAGCGGCATGAAATGAGCGGCACGATGCAACTTGTCGGTTGAGGTGTTGGTGCAGTGGGTCTTTATTACATTTAGGTCCACAATCGAGCGGAAGGGATCGAAAGATTAAGTCCTAGCCATTCTTTTTTTATTCTGCATTCATGTTGACAGGTGTTCTGTATATCACTATCGAGTCTTTACATCCTATCAGAAGTGAGCTCGGACAGGAGACTCAAGAGAGCAGAAAGCTGTTTTTGCAGGTGCCAGCCGACCGAAAGGACTTCATCATGCGCCCAGCGGACAAGGGTTAGAATAGAAACTCTTTCTAGAACTGATCGAGCCGAGAGGTGTGAAAAGAGATCATAAGTAAAGCCCGCCGCACACGAAGAAACTTTTTTCGTGCGACCGTCGCAGATGAGACCCCGAACCCGAGGAAATTTTCGTCTTTCGGGTTGTATGTTTGAGGGCTGTGTCTTGAGACCGGTGGTAATATCTCCGAAGTTTCCTCCTTTCTTTCATTTTAGAGAGTGCAATTTCAAGGAGATTTGACGGTTTAAAGGAGGGCTGCATCTTAGGAATATTTAGTTCTTGAGCTATTTGAATCGCTTCGGTGATGACAGTCACTGCCTCGTCGAGCTGGTGGACGTCCTCGGGGGGGATCAGGAAGAAGCGCATAAACAGTCTCCTGGAAACTGGGCCAGTCGGCATTACAAAAGTCCGGGTTACAGGTTACAGGCGGAAGTTGGTGAGAGAAATTAACGTTACTAGTTACCATGATGAGCACATGATCACTCCCCACGTCCTCTCCCGTGGAGAAGGCTTGAAAGAAGGGGAGAAACGGTGCGTTGCCCAAAACAAGGTCTATTTGATGCGAATTGCTCTGATTGGGACGATGGTGGGTGGGGGACTGGGCATTTGAAACCGTGAAGCTGCTGGAAGCAGTGAAATCGCTCACATTACATCCTGTTGCGTTAGAATTAGCACAAAAGGAAAGAAAGATTGGCGTTGAGATCACCAAGAAGAATGGAAGGACCGTTTCTTGAATTAATAAATTCGAGATCGGAAGATGAAGGGGGAAGTAGGGGTGGGAAATAGACGCGAAATATTGTTATAGAGGTTGTTTGGAAACGTACTCCCATACCAATTATTTAAGGGTTAGAGTGCCAGCTAAGATTAATTAATTCGGAATCGAGATTACTCAGAACATAACCCTTGATACGACCTGGAAGGGAAGTAGGGGTTGCAACTCTAGTAATTCTTTATTAAAGGCGCTTCCTTACGTTTTAATTCACTCAGGCAAATTATGTTAGGCTTTACGTGTTCGAGATAATAGAGAATTTCTGCGCTCTTGTCTTGGAAGGCCTGACCATTTAAATGAAAAATTGAGGCCGAGGTTTGTTGCGTCGTCGATCAACAGAAGTGGGGTGGGTCAGTGATGAAACAGAGAAGGTAAAGGGAAGGGGAATCTCATACGCCTGCAAGGCGAGGAATATACCCTGCAGCTGCTGCATGAATGATCGAAATAAAAAGAGGAGCGCAGGAGCGGCGGCGGATGCGGGCGCGATCGCAGGAGATGGAACGGCGGCCGGGAGCGAGCGTGTCGATGACGCGGCAGAAACGGCTGCGACCCGAGACGCGGGCGCAATGCCCCAAGCGGGGCGAGCGGGAGGCGAAGCAGGGACGAGCATCGTAGCCATCCTAGGCGAGGGAGGCCGCGAGTAATTGAAAGCGGACTTGAAGATTTTCCAAGGTTCGTTTGCTCCCATAAATCCGCCTGAATCTTTTTGGTCAGGAGAGAGCCGGGAAATCTGGGGTCACTGGCGATCTGCCGCCGTCTTTTCTGCCGCTTGGGGCAGGCGGTGGAGTGAGTCATATGGCTTCCCAGGCAGTGATTGCATTCGGGAGGAGGTCATTTTTCTGGTCTGGCAGTTCTTTGAAGTGTGGCCCTTGCCTACACAATAAGAGGAGGTGTCGAGGTCCGTCTTGCATCGTCCAATGTAGGGTCCATATCGGAAACATTGGATGATTCTGGGTCGCAGAAGGAATCGTTGAACCCTCAGGCGTAGCAGCCTACCTTCAGCGTACCATATTTCATGATGTCTCGCGCTTCGATGGCCAAAACAAGGATGAGGGGAAGAGGCGCGCCGGTCTTTGTCTTGCGCAAGGAAATCCCGTTCTCTAGTGCAAGGACGTCTCTTACGGTGTTAGTATCCTCGTCGATCCCTACCCCCTTCTCGACAAACTTCACGATCGGGGTCCCACTTCGCGCGGGGAAAGCTTCGCCTCCTATCCCTGACTCCGCCCATTTACTCGCGATGCGCACGACGTCGGACGGTTCACCGAGGCTCAAGACGGTTCCTGCGGTACCGGTGGGGCGGATGTCGAGCAGCCGAGTCAGAGGAAATGCGTTCGTGAAAGCCCTAACGAAGGCAATCTTCGGCTGGAATTTCGGCGGAAGAGACTGCTCGAACAGGGAGTTCGAGAAAAAGTTTTGACTGATTGCAGGTTGCCGTTTGGGAGTGCTGGCTGGTGAGGCTTGAGGGATCCTGCTTTTGGCAGCGGATGAGGGGAAAGAGGAGTTGGCTGGCGAAGAGGGAGGCGCTCTTGAATGAGAAAGGGAGAGATAAGCAGTCGAGTTGGTTGGAGGAAGAGTAGATCTCATTTTCTTTTGCACAGGAGGAGGCATCGGAGAGGAAGAAGGAGAGCGTGACTTTTTTGAGGATGCGGCAGGGGAGAGCTTTCCCCTGGCACGGGGGGAGGGGGTGGAGGGGAGGGGGGAGGGGGTAGAGGCCAAAGGGGGGTGGGGCCCTGACTCCTCAGTCTCCTCTTTCCAGGCATTCTGTGTGCCCGGATGGAAAAGCAGCGAGGGAAAAAGTGTAGGAAAATGCAACAGTCGGAATAAGAAATAGGGAAGCGCACTTGCCTTTAAAAAGACAATTTCCAAGTCTACTGCAACGGCAGTAGAAGGAATTGCGAAAGGATAATGTCTTAGAAAAGACAATTCAGCGCTGCCGGAAAAAATAGAGCACGACAGCTGTGGGAAGGAAGTAACCTGTCCGAGTATACCAAACCAGCTTGATTCTGAGCCCATGTATAAGGAAGAAAAAACCTCCTCTAAGGATGGGATGAGCAGGGGTGAGCATTCCCCCTCAAGGAATTCTTGTTCAGACAGGGGAGGGGGAGAAGAAACCAGACGGTAAGCCCAATGTCTTCCTTCCACCGCATGGAAAGAACGAACGACTTTATTCAGAATTGACTCGCTTCGTAGTCCATTTTTCGGCGATTTCTCCCACTCATGGCCTGATACAGTCGAAGAAGCGGTATAGAGGTCTCACTTGAGGAATCTTTGGACACCTCGATGAAATGAGTGCCATGATAGGGCCAGAGAACGAAGCTGTCGTCATCACGGACAGCTGTATGGCTCGCCGTAAGTTAATTCCCCGATACCCATTCCATGCCATTAAATCCCTCCCACCATGCAGATTTTATTTGAACTCCAATGAATTCACTCCATTCAAAGCTGAGGTCAAGAGACAACTGGGTTCTCTGTTAGCTTCCATTGTAGATGGAAACCGAGCTGCTGCTCAATGAGTGTTTCTGGCACGATATCGCAGAAACATTCTTGGGGAAATTGTGGATGACGCGATTGAGAGAGTGTATACCGTTGATTTATGCCACAGAGCATATCAGCATCCCTTCGATTCCATTAACAGGTCATCGGAGAGAAAAGTCATTTCTGAATGAAGTGGTTCTTTTTTATGCTGTGGAAGATAAAGTGACTCTTCACTGTCTGCACACAAAAAATTCAGTGCCTCAGTTCGATGCATTTTTCTCGCGAAAAAATCTGTCCACCATGTGATGCGTCTTTATCGCATCGAATTTTGGATGCGATGAAAACGCATCATATGGAGGACAAATTTTTTCTCGACGAAAATGCATTAATTTGATTCTGCGTGTATAGGTCAGGTATATTATGCGCTTCTGCCACATTGAACATTTCGTGATGAACTTCAGCCACATC
>CAJPEV010006172.1:0-11277 GCA_905338385.1 Darwinula stevensoni
AACTCTGTCCAATAATTTGGCAAAGGTTGCTCTATATTGTGGTCAAATTTCGTAAAGAACGGTTGCGTCCTCTCAGAGATATGAGCGTTCAAAGATGTACAATTTAAATGAAACGCCCTGTATATAAAATGGACCAAAAATGTACATTCAGTTTACGTAAAATTAACATGAGCATGCTGCTTGCGCAGATGCGCCATACTGTCGAACACTGTAACATATTTCAGATTATTTCGATATACTTTTGGACCACCGTAACGCCCTCTACCACAGGACTTCTAAGACCATATATTATCGGCCGTGGGAGAATTGTCCCGATTCATTTGGGACAAAATCCCCCGAGAGTAATATCTGCATCCGCCATTGTTACATAGCACAAAGGACATCGTGGTGACACATAATGGGTGGGGGCACGGTCATTGATAGAGCCATGGCGTCATCATCGATGATAACACCTTGGCCTTATCAACTATCGTGCTCCTCGTCTTCTTGCTACACAGTTTCATAAGTTTCCTTCCTTAAAAAAGAGTGCATTCATGTGTGCAGAACAAGTTCGACTGGTGCACTTTTTAATCATTTGAGGTTTAACATTGTAGGCGGCTCCGACGTGATTTAACGTTAATGACTATCACGGAGAGATCGCCAGCGTGTTCGAGGTTTATAATGACTCCGTTGACTCCTTAAATATACAATTACTTTATTGTGACAACCAGCTTGGAAAGAGGTCAATAATAATGAGAACCAGGAAATGGATAAGGGATTGAAATTCAAAATTCTGTTTCCTTAAACGCTTATTAGGCAATAGATACTCAACGAGCAATACCTGAATATCAACCCGAGCGGTATGGGTGGGGTGACAGACAGCATGCGATCTCCAGCACTGACGTCAAGGGTCCACTCAATATCCCGCGTTTTCTCTCAGGTTTCTCCTCACTATCCTACAATTTGACTCCCTTGTCCGACTCACTCACTTGACATACCCGACCCGACCCCCGCGACTCTCCCGCGCGACCCTTTTATTTCGTTATGCCGGACATGCGCATGATCTTTTACGGTGACTTCATCATCTTTATAAAAGTACCTCCGACAACATTTTCTAATCGATTTGGATCTACATAGGCGTAGCTAACCGATATACATCGCAGACGGAGTAAGCCTAACACAATAAGCCTTTAAAAAGCGCTTCGATGCCATCTGGATGCGATTCCACTTTATTAACAGAATATCATTTTTTCCTAAAGGTTTACCTCCTGAGTATTCCTTACTCCTCTTAACACTACATATCGCTGTGGTCTGACTCTAAGTCGTTGACACTTGGTACATATTGGTCTATCTGGGCCTGTGGCTGTTTTCAACCTAGCCCTCATCATTACACTTGTTTCATCGAATCTATTACAGATCCTCCACGCATCTACAAGCGACCACTATGGCGTTTGTTCGCCCAGTTCCTGCCTATCGTTGTTGTCGTTGTAAAAGCGATATTACATGTGATATGGTCGCAGAAGAAATAGAATATTTTTATTTGGAAGAACTGGAGCACGCGATTGATACTGCTCTAGACAATATATATGACACTTCGCCTCTCGTTGACGGTAGACTGAAATCCGCTACTGTTCCGATCCTATGTCCCTGTCCCACTTGCAAGAGAGGAATTGACGTTAAACTGGAAGTTACAGCTCAGGCTCACTGGGCAAATGAGGAAGGAGGCTCGCGCATTTGCTATATTGATGAGATAGAACATCTGCAAGTGCTACCTCCCGAAACGGAACAAACGACTTCACGTATTCTGTGCTTAATCAATCCAGACCAGGCCTTAAAAAGGAAACGGAATGTGGTCAGAGATGAAATGAAGAACAAAAAAAGAACGGGTATAAGTGAAATTGCAGAGGCAAAGCAACGTTTGGTTGAAGTTTGCTTAGTAGCAAAATCTAAAATGCCTGAAGGGATATGTTATATGGCATTTCGGGATAATGAATTCCTTCGACCCATTTATGAAACGAATAAGAGAAAATACCGTTGGAAAATACACACGGACTTAAGCGTTGGCTATTGGTATAATTTCAAAGTCCAACTTAAGAAAAAGACATCTAAGCCGCACTCAAATGAAGATTTTTTTGTAGACCAGTCCAAGCCTGAGCAAGTAAGGCAAGAACCCGAACTGTTTAATATGCTTCAGTTTGTGGCCAAAGATTCCATTGAGGACATTTTCGGCAAGGAAAAAATTAAAGATGGGCAATATGTCTATGAAGGAACTGACTGCCCGTCGGTTGGAGTACTGAAATCCAAATATAAGACCATAAAAATGCATCACCAACCACCACCAACGCATCACAGGATGATAATTAAAAGTGAGTCTGGGAAAGTCTGGGACTTCCCTGTGACTGCTCTCGAATCGCCTTTGTTCGAAAATGTAGAGCCGGAAGATTACATTTTAATTCTTCTCGGTTTGGGGAGAGGTTGGAAAATAAAGAAGGAATACGATTCCTGTCGGAAAAAATGTTACATCATTGTGATAGGAGTCTTTACCCAAAGACCTTGACAAGTTCTTGTGAAGTGTGGGGTTCTGTGTGTAACTGTGTTTTTGAAAAAAAAAACTTTAGAGTTGTTCAACTCCGCAATTCGAGTCAACTTCACTTCTACACTTTTTCAACTCGACACAAAGGGATGACAAACATCAGATCATCAAACATGTCTTCAAAACGGCTTCAAGATTTTCTTTGTGAATTATCACTGGATGAACCGCTCCTGAAGTGTACTGGCATTTACATGCTTTGAAGACGATGACAAAGGTCCTTCACATACGTCCGTGCCATCCTGCATGCGTAATTTTATTCGTGAACCTCGTGTGAGTAGATGCTCCACAAAATTCCCATTGGCATATTGTAGTTGAAGATGTCTAAAATGAGTTTCATAGGGCCTTGTGGTTACTTGTGCTGTCAAATAAATCCCTTTTAAGTCACCTGCATTCTTTCGTCTCGTATTAGGGCTAACAAGGTTTGAGGTGAATTCTTCTCCCTAGTTGAGGTCAGGCAGATACTCGACCCAATTGTGTTCTGTCCAACTTTACAGGGAAAACGACATGATGAATGTGCTATGTAAACGACGCTTGCATTCCTTGAACATTCTTCGACTGATGTGAGCAATTACGGGGAAGGTCAACACAAGAGCCATGCTATCTCAGATACGCGAATCCTCGCATACCATGTACTGTATAGATGCACAGCTATACACGATGTCCGTGTTTTGAGTCTCTGGCTGATGCAAGGAGCATTATCTTCTTCAAAATGAAAGCGTCGTGCTATGGATAAATGATACCTTTCTTTTCGCGGAGAATGTACTGATTACAAATATATCCTGTTACCTGATTCCGTTATAACGGCGCCAACATCATTATCTTCTCACTTAATCGCCTCAAATATGTTTCGTTTTGGTAGATTATTGTTCTTGGGTCAAGGTAGGTTCATGTTTTTTATCATAATGTGCGAATGACGAAAAAGCTAAAAACACGAGTTGTAATTGAGTTGTAATGATCAATCAGATGTTGATGGGACATGGAAGAGTCTGGAAGGGAATGGGAAGTGCTTCGCCTGACCACACTCTTAAGGCCGATGCACACTGCGAAGTGTTGCGACAAAGCCGCACTGCGACCTTCTGCGATGTTCGCAGTCATTTCTTGACTGCGACCGTCTGCGAAGCGTCATCCACACTGGTCGCAGAGCTCCCAAGCCAAATCTACCAGGTGTGTGCAATTTGCGAGCTCGTGCTGCAACACTCTTGTTTTTTTGTAGGTACAGTAGGTAGGTACGTCCTGCACGCAAATTCCGTCATCAGATGGGAGAATTCCAGGCCCTAAACTCTTAGAAAAGACGGCGATTTCCCCGAAAGCGAGCGAAACTGGAGTTAGCGTTTTTACCCCCCAAAAATATGGAAGTAATGTCGCTGACCTTTGTATTTCCTGAGAACATCCATCAACTTTTCCTACTAGTTTGAGAAATACTGTACTCTCTCATTCGTTTCGCGCTCTTAAAAACATATGGATTTTGCTCTTATAAAGAAGTTATCGATTACAATTCCTCGTTTTTTATGGAGTAAAACTGCCAACTCCACTTTCTCTCCCTTTTGCGGATATCACTAATTTTTTTCTGAGTGGAGAAGAAAATATCACATTAGACAAAGAGCGTTTTTCTCCTGTGTCCGTGAGAAAGTCTCTTGAGCTGTAAAAGACTCTTCTTGATCTGCTGGAAGTGAGGGCAAGACACGAACTTCCGACCCTGCATTTCCCAGCGCGAGTGGTGGCAGTGACATTGATTTCGGTAAATGCATTCTCCATACAAATATTCTGTTCATCTCAAATACGTACAAATCATATAACACTCTCCTGAAGGAGGGGACAACTCAAGTTTTGCACTCGAAGAACAAGAGCTTCTCAACTTAAAAAAAAAAACTAAATTAAAATTAATGAATTGAAACGATGGAAAGTAATCATGAATATAATTGATATCGAGGCCTTTCTTGGATTTCATCTACTTAAACTAAGTATCTCGTTCATGAAGAATCAATGGTGATGATTGGCATCATCTACCGTCGAAGTCATTCCACCAAAAGAGCCGCCAAACTATTCATAATGTGTATCGAAGGATTTCATAACTTGCACTCAGTAGATACGCAGCACGAACCACTGCGAAGATGCGAATGATTGGCATCATCTACCGTCGAAGTCATTCCACCAAAAGAGCCGCCAAACTATTCATAATGTGTATCGAAGGATTTCATAACTTGCACTCAGTAGATACGCAGCACGAACCACTGCGAAGATGCGACAGGAATTGACCCGTCCGATTCCGTTGCGAAGCGCACTGCGACCGTATGCGAAGATGCGACAGGAATTGACCCGTCCGATTCCGTTGCGAAGCGCACTGCAACCGTCTGCGAAGGTCCCACGCATCTCCAATGCGACCGATTGCAACGGACTGCGACGGTCGCAGTGGTCGCAACGCAGCTCTTCGCAGTCAGTGTGCATGGCCCTTTAGAATCCCAAGGTGCCGATATATCGGCTCTTCCTAATGGGATAAATTCTGTTTGGGAGCGAAAGTGTTAAACGCTCTTAAAGGACAGCAATAGGTAACAAGCAAGCCACTGATGGACACACCACGTATCACAGGGCTATCAAATAGGCCTGTTTGAATTAGTATGCAATTTCATGTTTTCTCAATCTTCAGACCACGATCGGCACTGGCACCAGTCAGATATGGCTATCGGTATATGTCGGTACAGCCGCACTCAAAGTCTATCGGAATCAAGTGGAAAAAACTGCCAACTGTCAGCAATGTATATCTTGTCCCGTTAGATGTCCTGGACGATTCCCATCCTTCAGACGAACAAGGAAAGGAGAGGATTGAGGGAACTTTTCTAAAATATATTTTCAACATCGTGACTGTAGGTCGCCATGATCAACAACCGATATCCTGTCGGACGATGGAAAATCGGATTTCAAAATCGAACGATTTTAACGCCTTTCCTGTTGGATAGGATCGTTTCGTTTGACTCTCTTGATAACCGTACCCTGAAGCAAAACAGATCAGATACATTCCTATCTGGACGGAACCATTCATATAGATGAGAAAATGCGCCGACTGCTCTGAAAAAGATGGTCTAGTCTTCTCCGATCTTGCCCACTTCATAGGACGTGGTTTCATACACCATAGTGAGATCCTACTTTAGCGAAAGAACACGCTCCGCTTCAATCCACGTTTGTGGACAGCAACCTTAAGCACGAGGGTGTTTTTATGAACTATTGAATAAGGACATCATGAGGAAGATCATAACATCAATAAGAGGCCTTCTAAACAGAACTGATTTGCCACATTTTAACCACAACGGTATTTACAGGCAGGATATTATGCTCGTAATACACATGCTGTTCAAGGATTATCAACATGATCAGGGTGAGTCTTAGCTGAGGCGAAAGGGAAAGAAGAAAAAAGAATGATATGGAAATGTGATATGTGAATAAGGCTTCCGCTACACCCACATGAGGGTGCAGCTTGCCGGTGTTCACTTCGTTGAAGGCTGTCAGGATAATGAAAGAAAACAGACAACGTAAACATTTTCCCTTCCCTTGTTCCCATTACGTCTAAGTTACAAGGTCTTGTTCTGCATTCCATCGTGTTAAGTCGAAAGGTACTAATTAGGTATCAATTTATTCCATATTGGTTTAGTCCATCTTTGAGATTCATCCATATTTCAAGTTGTAGATTATGTTGCTCTTGGTTAACAATACTAGGTTGTAACGAAAGTTTTTGTGCATAAATACAAAATTTATTTCAGCATCATTTTCTAAATAATTTTTTTTGTTTATATACG
Organism: Darwinula stevensoni; assembly: GCA_905338385.1. Lineage (NCBI taxonomy): Eukaryota > Metazoa > Arthropoda > Ostracoda > Podocopida > Darwinulidae > Darwinula > Darwinula stevensoni. Next base: position 6,361 of record CAJPEV010006172.1, read on the forward strand.
TATTTGATATCATTTTGAAGCGCGTTTTATGCCGCGTATAAATGTATGTTGCTTTTTTTTTTTACAAATCCCAAAATTTATAATAATAAAAATTACAGCGTTCAGAATGTGAGGAAAAAATCGTGCTTCGCGGACTGTTGCGTTGTTTGTAGTATGCACAAAAACATATGGTTCTTCTCCGTCCACATCCGGTGAGCGAGATCGAAGACGAAGTACACTGTAAAAAAAATTAAGAAATTTCCGATTATTCTTCGTAAAACTTTCCGACGAAGAACCTGTAAACCCGGATTTCGCCTCATGCTCGGAAAATATTTCCTGCATTTCTTCGGAAACTCCACTTCGTCTTCTTTTTCGGAATTCTCCCCTTCCTCTTTCACAAAATATTACGTCTAAGGGACCTACATGCGAATTCTGACGTTCGAGCGAATGACCCTTTTCCTCGTTCGCGTCAGAAAAGTCCGTTTCGAATATTCACCGAAATATCCTTCGTGATTGGGTATCGCCTCCTCGAGGAAGCCACCCGATACCTTTAGTTTCCAGCCCGAACGATAGATGACTCCCGCTAGCCTCCGATATTCTCTTAAATATGACACCGTGATGCTTCGAAAAACGTATCGTTTTCATTCTCAATAAGAAATGTATTTTTATGTGTATTTCCCTGTCGGATACAGGCGAGATGAAGAGCATGACAGATTCTTCTTCCCGTTGGGAGAGGAACTGCTCTGAAACGATGGATTCCTGAATTCACCGACACCATCTATCGACACCATCTGGGCCCCGCACTTCCTGAACCAATCAAAGTATAAAAGATTCAGGACTTGGTCGTTCTTCTCTAATACTCTCTCTTTGAGAAGAGAGGGGCGAGAATGGATCGCGATCTGTTCGAAAGTGGTTAAGAGGAGCTACTGAATATTCGCGTCTGTAAATAGAAAGGGAAGGAGCCATTTTTGAATAATGAAGAGAATTAAGGAAAATCCGAATAAGACGAAAATGACTTTCGCGAACTGGAACCCGATTCCGACTATGGATTGAAAATTTCCAAAAAATTGGAGGAAAGGTCGATTTCGAGGTTTTTCCGGTTTACGTTAAAAATAGGAGACGTGGTTTCCGCTAGGAATCGGAATCCACTTCTCTGCGCATTAGTCGGAAACCCTGTTTCCAATGCCTTAGTCGGAATTATTTTTTACAGAATCAATGTGTTCAACCCAAAGTCTGCATGATATTCAGGGCCGACGGTTGAGAGCAGAAAACCTAGAGCGTCTCGCTCGAAAGGGACAGCAAAGATCAGATGAGAGGGATACTCAGTAGCGTGCCCAGAAAATTCAAATGGGAAGATTCACTTATGAAAAAATGATAACCCACCTTGTTTTTATGGTAAAAAAAAAATTATTATTATTTTGAGAATCGAATCTGTAAAACCCCAAAGTGAAGGGGGAGAAGGGGGAGGCGTCATTGTGTCATTTTGTTAGGGGGGTCAGGTCATAACCCCTCCCCCCCTTGGACACGCCAATGGAGATACTAGTACTCATATGACTAATTTTCATGTATTTTGTATTGTGATACGAACAAGAAGTGGGTTCGACCTCCTGCTGAAGATGAATAATTCTAGATAGCGGACAGTTCCTTCCGTGTCATTGATGAAAGTATTTTTCCAGTCATTTTGCGCTTTGCTCAGCAGCCCCAAAACTTCTTTAACGTAAATTCAATTATTCGCTTCAAAGTCTACTTCCTGAAAGTTCTGCTTCTTGGCACGAACACTGCTGACCAGGGCCGGCGCTAGTACCCCTGCGTCCCCTGCGGCCGCAGGGGGCCCCCACAGAATCCGGGGCCCCAGCCCCAAGAGGAAGAAATAAATAATAAGTAAGATAGGAAGAACGAAAGCAAAAGAGAAAAAACGTTGAAACGCTGCTAGTTATTCCGAATGAGATCCAAGCTCTGAATGAGACAGAATATTCCTAGATCTTCCTACTCTGGACAGGCGAGAAGGCCGAGCTGGGCGAAATCTGCCACCAAATGCATGGAAAGTATATTTTAGATTTAGATTTTAATTTTAATTCCTCCACCCTTTCCGCATGAAATCCTCGCGCTTGCAAGCACTCGAGGAGGTGAGAAAGATGTCCCCGTAGAAGGGTCTATCTCATTTTCATCCTTTTCCCTCGCTCGTCTCCCTTGATCATGTCGTGAATTGTCTTGTATATTCATTACCGAGTCATTGATAGGGTTGCCACATTTAAATTAAACAAAATGTGGACGCTTATAAATATGTAAATATATTCGAAGTACGAGATACTTGTTTATGCGACTATGCCACAAATACCCAGAGACAAGACGCCAATTGATACAATGAGAGTGTGGCCTGGTGTTTTTGACTTACGGAAAAGAGCCGTTTTAGCACCTATTAAGTTTTATTAATTTAAAAAATCTCAATAAGTTTATAATATGGACAAAACAGTGTCTATATTAAGACCAGTTTGCAGTATCTACGAAGCGTCTGAAATATGTACTATCAATACTATTTATGAACGGGTGACAATCCTAATCATCGATGGTACCCGTGCAATGTTTAGACACCTTTTGCCAAGGTTAATCTCAATAGATCAATGACCTTGTCGATGAGCTTCGCAGTCTGGCTACGCTTCGACCAGAGCCACTTGATGCTCTTGGAACTCCGCGATTCATTCACCAAGAGTAGTCAGGCCCGTGTATCCTTAGGTGTCCATTGTTCTTAGAATGCTGCTCACAGCTCCAGTGAGAGTTGCATCTGCAGAAAGAAGCTTATCCAAAATGAAACAATTTATAACTTATCAAGCATGTCACAAGAACGCCCAACAGGACAAGCCATACTCTCTATCGAGAGGGAGATCAGCAGGTCATTGAATCACAAGAAAGTGATCGACGAGCTGGTGGCAAAGGCTCCAAGAATACGAACGCTAAACCTTTGGACAACCTACACAAATTCCTCTCCATCCTTGCTAAATAAAAATGTAGTGATTCTCATTTTTTTTTCCTAATATAACTTCGATAATCGAAAATGAAGTGAGGGGCAAATCTTCGGAACCAGACAGGACAAGCCATACTCTATCGAGAGGGAGATCGGCAGGTCATTGAATCACAAGAAAGTGATCGATGAGCTGGTGGCAAAGGTTCCAAGAATACGAACGCTAAACCTTTGGACAACCTACACAAATTCCTCTCCTTCCTTGCTTATTAAAAATGTATTGGTCTTCATTTTTTTTTCCTAATATAACTTCGATAATCGAAAATGAAGTGAGGGGCAAAGCTTCGGAACCCAGAGGTAGCCCAATGTCTTTGCCGCAGGGGACCCCGCATTTTCCCGCGCCGGGTCTGCTGCTGACTCGAGTTTATACCGCTGCTTTTCTTTATATTTTCATCAGCAGCGTATTGTCGGGAGAACCAGGGGAGAGGGGGCACGTAGCCCCCCACCGCCCTAATTTCTCAAGAATAGAAGTAAAAAAAAAAGGGGAAAGACTCCAGAAATGCATGATATCTCAGAGTTTTCCCCCCATACACACTTTTTCATCCATGCTACGCTTATGATTTTCATCGACGAGGTCTCCGCTCCTCGAACTCAAGCAATAACCTAACGAAAGACAAGGTTTCATTCAAAATGCTAAAAATTAAATCGTAATTTTCTTCCCATTTCCTTCGAATTACTGAATAAATGCTGATAAGAAATAACTGCCATGAATAAGCATTCCTCGTCTTTTATTTCTTTTTTGACAGTCAAAAGTATACTACGATGGTTTCATATCAAGCAGACAGGCCATGGTATTCTTCTCAGATCATACTCCTCGACCTTTTAAAGAGATATATGTGGTCCTCCCATCCAAGTGATGAAATATGGTGTCCCATTCACCTCTCTATCTGCAATGGTTACGGAGAAAAAAGAGAGAAGGACTCTGAAAAGGGCGACTTTCCAAATCGCTGTTTTTCCCCACATTCGTTGTACGGTATCTCCTAAACTAATTTTCATAGGTCACTAAAAATGATGTATCGTGTACTTGAAAGTACGTACTGTGTACACACATGGAAAGGTACCCAGTTATTCTTTATAAATATTTATTTTTTAGTTTTCAAAATCATCGAAAATGCAGAATGTGTATTTTTGGGGCATTTGTTTCGAGTTAAACGTGAATTCCATCTTGAATCAAATATATTTTCCCAAAATACATTAATTCATGTATCTCTTGATGTCATTTGTCACTTTTATCTGTCATACTTAGATCAATATTAATTGACAAATTTATCAGTTTTCTATAAAAGAAAAGGGGGGGAAATATATTTTTTCTTTAAAAACCCTTTCGTAGATTAAAAAAAATGTCATGCTGATACTAGAAAGCATGGGTTAAAACATGGTATAAAAAGGTTCTCCTCCTTTTGCCTAACTACGTAATGTTACTACTTGATTGCTAAACATGCATAATTTTCGACTGTTAACGAGAAAAACTGTCACACAATCATGACTAATTCTTACCTGAATGTGTAGAGCACGCCAAATAATACTGTATTACCATATTGCACCCTGTGAGGCATGAACATTATGAAGTTATCAAATGGGTCAGTTCGTCAAGCAGTATAAATGCATGACTGTCATCAGTCATGCGGTGATGAATCCAATTATTTGTTGTTAACATCCTACATGGATACGCATGATCAAACGCATGATCACTATGACAGCACATAATAATAATATAGTAAAATAAGCACGCAACAGTCATCACTGCCTAGCCTAGCCAAGGTCAGCGGATGGGTGTTACCCGTGCATGAGATGAGGTGGTAAATGTTTGCTGCTGAGTTATTATACAGTCTGCAGGAGCAGACATCACTTGGTCGGTGAAGCCCTTCACTATGCAAATGAGATGGTGGAATCCTATGACTGAAAACCGAGTGATTACG